>JAUUDZ010436703.1:0-13366 GCA_032361705.1 Panulirus versicolor
ACAGAGAGAGAGAGAGAGAGAGAGAGAGAGAGAGAGAACATTGGTGGGGATTTGTCTGCCCGCGACAACCAATAATCCAGGTAGTAAACAAAAGACCACAACTTGTTTACAGTGAGGTACTTAGCAAGATGGAGCGACCCTCGTGAGTGTTTACTGAACTTCAGAGAACCTTCGGCGGTATGGAGAAGCGGGAAGGAGGAAGAGGAAGGTGGATGAAAAGGAGAAGAAGCAGGAGAAAGTGGAACTGGGAGAGCGAAGAGGAGGAGGAGGAGGAGGAGGAGGAGGAGGAAGAGGAGGACCCTCATAATACGAGGCAGTAAGGACAGAACGACATTAATAATTAAAGAGAACCAGGGAGAGGGAGGGAAGGAGGAAGAGAAGGAAAAGAGCAGAAGGAAGGAAGGGGAGGATCAGAACTAGGAAGAGGGAGAGGAGGGAAGAAGAGGAAGAGAGCGGAATGAAGGAAGAAGAGGATCAAAATTACGAAGGGAGAGGGAAAGGAAGAGGAGGAGGAGGAGGAGGAGGAGGAGGAGGAGGTAGGAAGGAAGGGAGAGAAGGATCAGACGATATTTCAAAAAGGAAAGTAAGGAAGAGGAAGAGAGAGATGGAGGAGGGGACACAGGTAAGCGAAGGTTCAAGTGATAGTGGGAGGCATAGCAAGGCCGAGGCCCATAGCGGGAGAGTGGCTGGTCTAATGGTGGGGATGACTGCTCCACCGCCACCACCACCACATATACGCCAACACCCAACACTACCACAACTACACCTACCACCAGCACCATACAAGCGTCACCACCCACGACCAATACCACTACAAAGCACATTACTACCACAGTCACTGAAGTCACCACTCACATCACAGTGTCAAAAATACTCCTGCATCATCACCACCGACAACACTATCACCAACAAAGTCACCATCTATCCCATCACCAGAACAATCATCCTTAACACCCTCACCACCATCAGTCACCACCATCAACATCGATAATACCCTGAACATCATCAGCAAACACCATTCTCACTATCTCCAACATCACCATCATCAATGGCACTGCCGCGTTCAAGCTGAAATGTCACAGGAAAAAGCATCTGATGGACTGGGCGACCTTGCCTCCAACCACCACCACCACCACCACACATCTCCAACTTACCCTAACACCCCAAGCAATGACGAGTAAATTAACTCCATGATCATAAACGAAGATACACGAGGCTATACAATGAAACTTTATCTACCGAAGAGGATGCAGCGGCCATCTCTTCATTTACGCTGATTGGATGGGCGCTCCAGGTTCCAAAGGATCATCTAACGTCTGCGGTATGAGGGAGGATCAGCTCAAGATAAGATGGAGGACTCCCAGGCAGAGAGAAGCATCCGTCTTCTGGACGTATCTTGGCCTTCTCTGGTAGCTCACTAGATGCAGGACACAACTCTCAAGGTTAATGATGTCATCATGACCTGGACCTCACGGAGTATCAGCATCATACACGCTTCCATATTCACCACTTCACACGTCACCAGTAACCACACTCCAACCGTACTACTGTTCTAAACCTACTCCTACCACATGCTACCACACTACACCCACTTCTACCAGTCCTTAACTCAGTTATGTCTCTTCTCTGCTTTCTCTATCCACCATACAACAGGAGCTACTGGGAAGGTGCAGAGAAGGGCACACAAGATCATCCTCGGTCCTCTTACACAGTCTGGAAAGAAGCGTTCAGGACACTGGTCCTCCCGACTCACTCTTGCCATCATCTGAACCTCATCTGACAGAGTGGGAAGAAGCAACAGGATTATGCTCGCTTTCTTTACGTAACCTCTTGCCATGCAGAGATCCCTCTTCCCCGGGTTGCAGTTTGCGGTAAAGACCGCTACAAGAACAGCTCCATATCATCCACTGCAAACATTATCAATAATCAGCGGAATGCCACACCAGTGTGTGTGTGTGTAAAGACTACTTTACCCCCGGCCCATCCTGTCTCTTTTTCTCTCAGGAATGTCATTGGCTCTCAAGGTTCACTCCTTTGGCTCTGGTAGCTGTCTTTGCTCTATGTCTCACCCACACATACTATAGAGATCCCATCCACACATATTAACCAGCTTCAGTACACACACGACCCAAGTCGGATGTACGGTAAAGACAAGCGTCCACACCATTAATGGCACACACTAACCTCCTGTTCTTAGCCCATGTTGACGGTCTCTCTGAATCCTAAGTACAAACACCTTAATCACCTTTCCACATAAACTCTCCATCTTCCGTGTTCAGACATATATCAGCTCTACTGTGCACAGACCACCCCTACAGACCACCCCTACCCAGACTTTCAAGGTCTTCTATACCAGTAAGTACACAACCAGCTCACATAGAAACACTTACGTAAATACTCAGTGGTCCCCGCGGACTCATGCTGCAGCCGATCTACACATACGCACTACGTATACATAGACCTACACACACACACACACACACACACACACACGGGCGCTCGCGGGCGGCCACGCATAAGCATACACATCCCACCCACTGACGGCATGACGTCACCGTCCGTCTGAGATGCTTCACGACGAACTAATGATCAATTACGACGATGTGACTTCCTGAGGAGTGAGTCACGTCCTGTATAACTCGTGGTACGCACACTTCCAGGTCACTGAAGGTCACTGGTAAGTCCCACAATCACCTGGAGACGACGTGACCCTGTGTTCCTTTGCCACCCAGAACCGTCGGCGACAGAGTACCTCGCAGAGCACCGACACCGCCGCCCACCGCCGCCCAAACACGTTCCAAGAACCCTTTAACAGCGACGTCACTAGTGCAGTTCCCCCAAACCTCGGAAACACTTCGAATGACCTAAATCTTCGGTAAGGTAAACAGGAAATTATAACTTCGTAGTGTGAGAGTGGGGGAGAGCCAGCCTGCCTGGCTGGCGTGTGTGTGTGTGTGTGTGTGTGTGTGTGTGTGGGCAGAGTGTCCTACAGGAGTGTGCTGTAGGTGGTGGCGAAGGTGACCATACCCAGGGAATGTAAAGTGAGGAGACGCTTCAGCTAGACCCATACACAAGGACACTTGACTATCCTCACCACCTCACCGGGCGTGATACAATGGAAACACTCATGCTGCACTGGTGTACTAAGATGGGGTACCATAACGGGTGTACAACTGGGGTATAGGCAGTGGAGGTAACAGCTGGAGGCACAACCTGGGGCGAGGGGTAAAACCATAGTTGAGGGCAACATCGAAGAGATCAGACGTGAAGATGAGAAAAGGAAAACTTAAGATCGTATGAAAAGCGGTGAAGATAACGTAGAGAGGAAAGAGATGAGGAGAGAGGATAAACAGTGGAATACAACTGGTAAACCCAACATCTAAGATCAAAAAAGTCATTAGTGGGGAGCGTAGTTGGGCTGGGGAAATATAGAGTAGTGATAACCACCAGTAATAAGTCAACCTACACAGAGGTAGAGGGACTGAGGGACTCACAAGGAAATCTAATGTGAAGAGAAACACAAGAGGTGAGTCCACGTGGGTGTGGAGGCAAAAAAAAAAAAAAAAAAACGAGAAATTACGAATACACAGAGGTGAAGTCTGATGAGAGGGGAGAGGAGAAGAAAGAGAAAATTATCAGTGGAAAGAGAGACGTGGAGTGTACGAGGCGAGGTAAGCCTGCAACACGCACACTCAACCTGGTCATTACTGTGAGGATTGATTACTGAGTAAATCAGAGGAACCTCAACCAACATCGATCTGCGGGGAATACGAAACACCGGCTGAAAAACGACATTAATGAAATAATAGAGACGAAATAAGAGGTACGGACGTGAGGGCGTTTAGATCCTCAGCAAAATACGGTGAGGCAGCGGATGGCAAAGGCAACCTTACAGATATGTACGAGGAAATAAAAGGGGGAAAAAATATTGAGCGAAAGTGCTGGCGAGATCGACACTAGATATAACCTGATACACCAGGGTTCAGCCATCACACTTAACGTCAAACCAAAGGAAACAGGGAAGCTCCCTAGCCAGTAATCATGGGATGGACCACAAGTTTTCCCTGATATAAATGTTTTAGGGAAAAAAGACTGTTAAAAAGAGGATCTCAGAAGGAGACGGCTGAAGTTATATACCTTGTCTGATTTACCTTGAAGGGTTACAAGCAGAGGTAGTGAGGTGGAGGTGCTGTTTATAGGTGGCTGTGTGGATGTCTGTCCGAGTAGCGAGCAGCGTTTGCATCAGATTGAGAGCTTTTCTTTGATAGGTGGGTGTCGGCCAGTATAGGCGAGCGGTGGTGTGTAAGTGGGTTCCAGTGTGTAGGTGGCCATATACCTGGGTGCGAATGAGTGCAGGAGGTCACTACGTGGGTGACAGTGAGTGTGGGAATCTTTAAGTAAGTGGGTGGCAGTGAGGGTAAATGGCCACGTACATACGTGGGTGGCAGAGGGGTAAATGCCACGTACATACGTGGGTGGTAGTGAGGGGTGGTGCTTCTTGCAAAATACATGCTATAGCTATGGGTCTTATACCATCCAATTTTTTTACGTATTGGGACACGAGTGTATAACATTTCATAAGTACCTGATTATAGACTTTTCAATTTACGACCCAAAATCATGTTGTGCGTAGGTTAAAGGTGCGACACCCGACCACAGACAGACAGACGACGAAGACGATGGACGGAGAGACAGACGACAAAGACGGACAAAATCTTCCTTCTGTCTGACGTGCCAGACGGGCGACGCAGACAGTGAAGGCGAAATTCCTGATCCCTATCTATTTCTGGATATTAATGTTCACAGAATGAAATACGAAAAAGCCTTTGAGTACATTACACAATCTTAAGTCTGATAACTTAAAAAGAAGAGAACCTTTAGTAACAGTGATACTGAACAAATTCCTCTCATCCTTTTGAAACTAGCAATACCACTACTGACACTGAAAAATAACATACATCACTGAGAAATTTTCATATAACACTTTCACAGTCACGGACAGCGTGACGAAAGAACTGCTTTGTACTATATCTTCATATCATCGACAAGTTATACATCACATCCGGAGAAGGCGTGATGCAACTCCGACGTCTGAGCCAGAAGAGCAACTGCAGGGGCAGGAGACAAGACCCCCGTACCCTCAAACCTCTACCCCCTGCAGGTCGTGGAAGGAGCACCAGTCTTCAGCGTCTCCTGCCCTCTGCCATCCTCTCCTGTTACTTCCTTACGTAAACTCCCGCAAGGCGAGGCGGCCCAGCCCGAGGTCAAGGTGCCACCAGTGGACGTGGAGGAAGGAGGAACTTCACAGCTGGTGGGATGTGCACCGGTCAAGGTCGATATGATGACGGTGTCACTAAGCACAGGTGTGCGAGGCTTCAGCAGGTGTGTGACGACAGGTGACGTCAGAAGAGGTGACTGGGCGAGTAAGAAAAGGGTATGCACTAACTGCAACAGAGGTGTTACATGTACATAAAACGGGAGGAGGAAAAGATAAGATTTCTGCCGCAAGAGTGGCTGATCTACAGGGCAATCCCACCCATATTGTGGGCGCTGACGGAAAAATTAGACCCACAGTGCAGGAAATATCTAGTGACGGCCACAGTGATTGAAGTACCAGCCACATAAAGAGAATGAAAGAAAGATGGCCTGGAATGGACGCTATTAAGGTGGGTACCTGAGGCGAAGGAAAAGACGGGTCAACCAGTCGCGCGGTCGAGGCCGCCACAGCGAGAGGCAGACGACGTAAAACAGTCATATAATCCCCATGTGAGATGGTAGAGGCGCAGGGTCTCGCCACCAAGAACCACACGCAAGGTTACTCTGCCTCACACCTGAAGCCAGACTTCCATCAAGATTAAAAGCCACAAAAAATAAGACATGGCAACTTGAATCAACTACTCGCTAATGTGGATTAAATTATTTCGTAATTAATGAGGTGTACATCATTATCGGGTGTACATCATTAACTGGGTGTACATCATTAACTGGATACACGTCAAACAGAACTATTATTCCCCCGTTAAATTATCATAATCGTTTCTATAATAACCAGAAACTTGCCGGTTACCTAGACGAAATATAAAACCGGGGTCCAGTATGTCTGAGACATTTACTGGCATACATATGCTTATCTAGATATACTCAGCAGTCGCCAGGGGACGCAAACGTCTCCCAGGGTGGACCTGCAGCGAAGTGATCTTCTTGACTCCCGCAGAGTTACGCTGGTGACGACATAACTGATGACTTCTGGATACTCAGAACGAAGGCTTACAGTAGAAAACTGAAGAAGGTTCCCAAGCCCACTCCAGCCAAGCTTGACGTCCTGAAATCAAGCAAATGCTAGGAAATATATTTGATGGAGAAGAAGAAGAAGGAAGCTGATAAGTGCATCTAGGCGAAGAAGACATGGCAGCGGCGAGTAGCCTCTCATGGCTCCAGTGGACCCCTTGAAGATGATGGGTCTAACCTCGTCTGCAGTAAGATCTTCCATAATTAGCTACTTCTCCAGTCCAAGACAACTCCATGACACTTACATCATCCAGTGGATCACTCTCCTCCATCTTCTGCGGCTCAACCGCGCCTCACTCAGGGCCTACAGCAAACTATGCCCCCTGGCCTACCAATCCACTTTCCCAAGGCACCATTCTCCATGCACCTCTGTTACGGCCTTCCCATCACGATCCAGGTGCCAGCTGCTCACCCCTATAGTTCTTGGTAATTCTAATGAGGAATCCTTCAGTCCAGTAGTCTCTCCTATATCATATCCTTCCCCTGGGGTTCCTCCTCCTCCTTCTCTTAATTCTGCTTCATCACTCAACACCCCCTCCCCCTCCCTTCTTCCCCAGCGGCACACCTCAGCACACGGCTTTCCTCTCTCTTCCCTTCCCTCCCCCCCTCAACACACACACACACACACACACACACACTACATGAGGAATGTGTGTTGCAATATGACCAGTTGTGGGACGCGTGTTGCAAGTCGCTGGTGAATGACGGTCAGGAATGTGAACCTCTCGGGGCGGCCACAACAACCACGCTCACACAGGATACTGTTATTCAGTCACAGGCCAACTTGTCTGTGAATGGCTGGCAGAAGTATACCTTCCCTTGCTTTCTGTAGGTTCTGGACACTCGCCTCTACCTCCACAACCTGAATTGGGATCAAGCTTCCCCTGTGATCAGCCAGGCCGAGGCCCGTGGGAGTCAGACCTCCGTACAACCTCGCTGATCAGGAACACTTCATTAGATATCTATGTTCTTCACTTAGTGGTGCATGACGGTGCTAATCCTCACAGTTAACGAAGTGAACATTTTGTTAATTGCAGAAGTCATTCTAGTGCCTGCCAAACTTGTCATGATCTGGCTCCTGCTTCGTGTATGACCTGGCTTCAGCAGGTTGACACACGTGTCATCAACTGGCTCCTGGTTCACGTACGGTCTAGTTTCTGTAGACTGGCACACCTGTCATCACCTAGTTACTGTATTTGAGCTGGTCTGGCCTCTGTGGGCTGACACACCTGTCATCACATATTTCCTGTTTCTGGGCTGGTCTAGCCTCTGTGGGCTGACACACCTGCCATCATTTAGCTTCTGGTCCACATATAGCCTGGCCTCTGTGGCCAGACCACAGACTTTGTGTCACTTGCCGTGGTAGATGAGGTGACGGCAAGGAAAGGCTCTAGTGAAGACTAGCAAAGCAATTACTTCTGGAGGAAATCATATGAAAGGGTCAGCGGAGGGTAAAAAAAAAAAGGAGAGGACTCAACTTCTCCAAGTAGTGGACTTCATCCTCGATGAAAGGATGCGAGCACAGAAAGACTGCGTCGAAGGGAGATGGCACAAGGAAGGTGTATGCCGTGTTGTACCACGAGAGTCACTACATACAGCCAACTGGTGTGGTAAACTCTGGTAATATCAGGTCGCTACTCAGATAAATTGGTCTGGTCACGAGGGGTCGCACCTCTGTCTTATGGTCTAAGTGTGTTCACTGGTACTGTAATATCACACACTTCTCTCGCTATACCAGTTCGTTTCTCCTCTCTTCTCTCTGCTAAATAATTCATCCGTGCAACGCCTTCAGCAACGTCTCAAAGAACGATAATGATAAATAAATCACTGATGAAACATCCATTTCACTCGTGCAACACATTAGACATCCGAGAGACAATTACTGATAAAGTCAGATTCCCTGTGACTCCGTGGAAGCCCAGGATGGCATATCTATAGGAAGTGATCTTACCATGGAGCGGGTTCCTTCCCCATGACCGCCTCCGTTCACGCTATGGTAACCCGAGAGCCAGCTGCAAGACCACAGGCTGTCCCGGCTCAGATTTTGACATGAGCTGCAGCAACAGCTGCTCTCATGGGGACCTTGCTAATACGTTCCCCGCAGACACACAACGCTGCCCTTCACTGGCTGATCCAGAGATACTTTAAGAAGGGACAAACAACTGCAGAATCGGTTGTTTATAGAAGGCTGGAGTACTCACTGTCTCTTTCACCACAAGCAACATCATAACCTTACAATTGATATGAGTGGTCTTGAATCAGTTAATCAGCAAGTGACCATCAGACCCACGAGTCAGGTGAGAGTGAGCATCCCAGAGTTCGCACTTGTTTCCTTTACAGAACCCAGTGAGCCCACAACACGCCAGCCATCACTGCGTTATGTGTTGAATCCTGTAATTATCAAGGGATCCAGGGTTGAATTTTTGCCTCGAGGGGCGAATTTACAGGGCAGCGGCCGCCCCACATCCTGCGTGGGGAACACTACCAGACGACTGAACAGTACTGGGTATAACTCAAGCGACTGATGCGCACTATTGATACCATCAAACTGAGTATACCCAAGCGACTGATGCGCACCGGTGACGGCATCAATACTCGGTATACCAGAGACTTGATGCACATCACTGACAGCATCAATTCATCTCCTGAGGGTAAGGTTAATGATGATGATGATGATGATGATGGAGAGTAATGCGTTGCCAGCTAGACCTGGTAGCAGGAATGACCCAGCCACTGACCGGCCAACACCTTCCTGAGCCTCCTCTGCCGAGACAACACAGCAGCAGCCGGCATCTTGCGTCATCTCCCGGCCAAGGAAATCCCTTCACAACCTGACGCGCGCATTTCGTGTCTCTCTTTTTTCTTCTATACGCTGGGAGGTCGAGCAAGATTTAGAACTTTAACTAATGGCTTTAACTTACGCAAAATTCCCTCGTGAAACATAAAATATTGCGTTTGAGTCTCGTAGAATAAGACCTTAAGATGTTGAAAAAAAAGTTCATTTTTTTTTTTTTTCGTCCGAGAGCTAAAGACTGCTATGGCATTCCATAAGCTTTAGCTGGCGGTGAGGCAGGTGCATGGTGTGCCTGGGGGGTGAGGGAGGGCACGCCAGGTGCGGTGGCGGGGCTCGCTCGTGTAGGTGTCCGGAGCCCTGGCCACACCTCAGAGAAGCTGCCAACGCTCGCTATACCATCCCAGCCTCACAGGTTGTTCATTCAAACTCAACGGCTGCGGCCGGCCACATTCCTCGTCCCACAGCAGAGCTCCTCCCTCACTCACCACCACCAACAACGCCCCTCCAACAACCTTCACCAACACTACGAAAAGTGATGTGTGCACTGAATACAATGGAAAAGTTTGACCACGGCTTCATCTGAGTTCTATGAATGGGCAGCTGTACTTGGTCGTCTGACGTTGGCTCAGCCTGGAATGTTCCAAACGGCTGCCCAAGGCCAGACGAGAGAAGGGTGGGTTGGCTAGGGGATTGGGAGGGAGGAAGGGAGGGAGACAGACTCTCGCGCTATCTCGTTAATAATCTATTCTCATCACGAGTGAATGTGCAATTATAAATACATTCTTTTGGGAGAGTGCACTATGCATGTTGCAGTAGGTTCATTCCGCCTGGAAGCCAATGGTATCTTCCCCTCAGGCCGGATTTCGGAGTAACTGCTTTAAATAAGGGCGTCTGTCGCTGCCCCGGTGGTTCCTGGAATACGGGTGACGCGAGCGTTCCAGAGAAGAATCCTCTTAAACCTAATATTTCCATATCTCAAACCATCGCAGGTCCTCCCAGGCGGGTAAAGGTAGCTCTTATCTCAGGCCTTGACTTCATAAACAACCGCTTCAGCATAAATGACTTTCAATGATTTACACAGACCAGAAGATTTACGAAAAATGTACTCAGTTTACGCCTCCAGGATAACCTAATGTGAGAGAGACTTATGGTTCTCTTACCTCACCTTAATTCATAAAGCTTCAGGGATCGATGCGTTCAACCACGGAAGAACACACAAGAACATTTCACAACACACTTGAATCCACGGCTAACTAACATCGGGAACCACAATAGTGCAGTTATGATCAGAGGATATCAAAGGAAGGTCAACCCACACGTGCCACTACAGAAGAGCTACGCACACAAGGAACCAATAACTCAAATACCAGAGGAAAGTGAGGGTCACCTCGCGTGACCCTACGCCAGCCTTTCCTACGCCACATTGTACCCTTCCTCCTCCTCCTCCTACTCCTCCTCTGCTCAGGAGAACCTGAAGGCCACCACTGCCCACACCACGTTCGGCCTGCTGACGTCAATCATACTTCAGAGGGAACGTAACATTCAACGACCTACGCAATTTAAGGCGTTATCTAATTTCTTCAACGAGCCTGGCGGACTTCGGTCCTCATGGAAGTGATACGAAACATACCTAAGATGCAGAGAGCAGGCAGGTAGCAGAGGGATGGCTGGCCTGGAACTCGCTTAGATGCTGAAAATGATTTCAGTCTGCGTCCAGAAATCACACTGTGTTGCACTGTCCTCTCAACACCACACAGGCGCCCGTCGGGCTCACCACCACTCTCGTCACACAAAGTCTGCAGGCTCTCTGTTTCCTAGTCATGCACCGATAACTTGCACTTGCCGGCAGGAACGGGTGATAAAACACGAGAGTCATGCATACATAAAGTCATTCAACGCCAGCCAAAAAGAAAACAAAAAAGAAAGAACAAGTTATAATCTTATCACGAAAATGAATCATTACCCATTAATGCCACAACGTAGTCACACTGATAAATATTCAACACAGTAAATAACATCTGAAGAAAATGATTCCTAAACGTGAAGTCCACGACGGCAGGACCCACGATGACTGAGGGTCTTCCTGATGTTTACCCTTCTCAGGGAAATCTTCAGTTCAAGAGGTCTTGGCGATAGATAGAGCTGAGGGGTATCCTAGAGAAGGAAGTGCCAGAGAGAAGGCTATACGCCAGGGTCAGTGAGAAGCGCCTAAAGCTGGGGACCTGGGTGCCTAGCGGCGTTCAGCCTGGGAGGAATGTGTCTGGGGTACGCGTTACTATCGACTGGTCTCTGTGGGGAAGACTAGCGAAAAACTGATGTGACGGCAACAAGGATATAACAGATGTGAGGGTACATGGCCAGGATGTACCTGAGGCGACAGCACAAAGCCTGGAAGTAACAGAGGCATAAGTAAGTAGGAGCGACGGATGAGTCGTGATGTATGTGCTAAACCCTAAGGTAATCTGACAGCCTTACCAACACCCAGCCAGAGATAAGGTGCCAGTACGAGAGCTTCCCCACACACACATTCACCCAACGTCACAGTTCACGACCAACGATAACTCAAGGTGGCGTTTACGCATACCTCACGGCTGCTCTTGTGTCCCTCCATCTCCAAGACTCTGTTTGGGATCAAGAAGAACAGCGGTTCGTTTTTGATCAATCAGGTCATTCAAGACGACGGCCCATAGGCTCGTAAGTCTACCACAACCATGGGGACGAATAACGCACTTTTTCATGTTTATTTAGTAATATCTCGAATAACCACCATCATTATTATTATAATGATAATGATAATCATATCATTATACAACCCTCCCGATTTCGATTCTGAAAAAAACTAAGCTGGGCTAAGATGTAAGTGCGAAGGGTGGAATATGCTTTTAGTTCATCTGAGCAACGCTTAGGAACGAGCTCAGCTAAGCTGAGGCGAATGTATGAGCAATGACACACTTTGAAATAAGTACAGGTTCTCGTACAACACTTGATTATAAGCACAAGTCTCCATAGGTACTAATTATGACTAAAATGTTGACGGAGGTTACAGACAATATAATTATATATGTGATGTGGTAGGGTTACAGGTGGATATGATTGCTAAGCTTGGTGATGCTAAAGCTGAGTAAAAGGTCTGAGCACACCTAAAGAGTTTCAAACGCCAGGTAAGCTTTAGACTGGTAAACTAAAATATAAGCTGAGTACATAAGCAGAGCTTTAAGACTGAGTGCAAAGGATGTAGAGAGTAAACAACAGATTTGCCCGAGGAGGAAAAACTTCGCTCAGTTTCTTGAAAAAGACGAAAAAAAAGAAAAATAAAGTTCATCGTAAAGTGACTCTGGTAACGGCCTCGAGTAAGGACGCCCATGACGCTGCAGCATCGTCTGTACACAAGGCAGGTCCCTGTGTGCACACTCTCACAGGTGAGACAAGTAAGGGAAGGTACAACGACTCGCTCAGGAAGGAAGGTACGAAAGCAGAGACGGCCATCGTGGACATATCTTTGGTTTATGAAATACTGAAACATTACACCTCATCATGATAGTATGAGATACTGTATTCATATTACAGCGGCAGTACAGGAGAGATGACGTAGGTATTACTGTAACCTTAGCAGGAGGGGAGATCTTAATGTATATTGCCGAGTGCGAAGACCCTCTATGACGATGCTTATTGAACGATCTTCTTCCCTAAGACCATTGCTGAGTGTAGAGTGATGACAGTGTCATACCACTGAAATTAGGAAGGACACTGGTGTTCCAGCTGTCAGTGGAAGCATTGTTGGTTTGGTTAGTGAAGGTGAGTAACTGGAGTCCAGGGAACTGAGCTGGACGGGGTGGAGGCTGGATAAGCTCTTGTTACCCTCGTACATAAATCTCACCATTAAGTACCTGCAGACCATCAACATCAGGTCAAAAAAATAAGAGACAAAGAGAGAGATGTCTGAGAGGACTCCACCCTGATGATAACTACACAAAAACGTGATGCTGGACCCATTATACTGGACACTGCGGGTAGTTTCAAAGCTGATCCAACCGAAGGAACACGCCTGAAGCACTAAGTTCTTCAGGAAAGCGTAATACCAAGCGATAAAAACCTTCAACGCAGTTCCAGGCACGATACTGGACTATTCACGTCTGGAAAGAAAAAGTTTATGCTCTCGGGAGTTTTGCCTCTGATACCTGCAAAAATCACATCAAAAGAGTAAAGATAAATCTGTCTGTCCATTTCCACCCTCGTCTTAGAAGATGGGTAAGTGTAGGAACACGGAAATCTAAGAACACAGTA
>JAUUDZ010436714.1:0-13366 GCA_032361705.1 Panulirus versicolor
CAAAAGAAGGAACAGAGAAGGGGGCCAGGTGAGGATAGTCCCTCAAAGGCCCAGTCCTCTGTTCTTAACGCTACCTCACTAATGCGTGAAATGGTGAATAGTATGAAAGAAAGAAAGACATGTGTTTATAAGAATGGATGGGTCTTTCTTCATCTGTTTCCTAGCACTACCTCGCTGACATGGGAAACAGCGATTAAGTTTGATAAAATAATGAGTATATGAACACTGTTTTTCTTTCATCTTAAAATAAGGATAACTAACAATCTGGTAAAACACTGTCTGGCAATATCACACACACCTATATGAAACACATCCATTAATATGACTTAGTAAATGCACAACTAAATTCATCAGTTTTATCATACTTGCAATACAGTAGCAACATATTAACATCAACTGATTAATGTACCTTAAATTCAATAACTGTAATATAATCCAATGTGCAGATGTATAACTCATGTTACTATTGAATATTTGTGAAAAATTTTCATTGATTTAATGGTGGTTTTAATACACTTATATTGCACAAAATTTCATACTGACTATATTGAAGTTAACTTGGTGTACTGATTCACTTATCTTCTCTAGCATGGAACTTATCAGTAACCATGGCAGGAAAATAACATGCAACTTGTTTGAATATATTGATCACAATGCATACCAACAACTATTCACTACCAGCAATATGGGAATGGTGGACAGGGGAAACAACATTGCCTTGCATGGTGGCAGCACTGAGTGTGGTGGCTTTTGACAGTAATGAATGTGAACATAGTGGCTTGTTAGCTGACCTTTGAATTCTGAGGTGGCAAAATGGTGATTATCAGTTTTCAGATACAATGAGACTAGGTGAGCAGTAGTGTCCTGTGTTTCCCTTAATCAAGGTAAATAAATACAAGCAGAATCTTCCCTCTTTCAAATATTCAAATATCAGTTTCTTCACAAAATAAAGCATCTTTTTTTCAAAGGAAAGCTTTATATTTTTGTGAGAAAGTCTAAGGAAAATATGAGCAGTGCATCAAAAAAAAAAAATATACAGCAGTAAATATAGTAAATACTGCAGAAAGATATTTTGTAGCAAAATAATGGGTAACATAATCTTAGTGCCTACTATCACATTTCTGGTTGACAAGTAATCAAAGATTATATGGACCTGGAAAACTATTTCAGTGTTTAGATCTCTAAAATGGCTGCCAAATAAAAGCTGTGAATTATGATGAAGATTCTAGGGGAGAAACTACGTAGACATGGTAAATGTGTTCTCCGGGTGAGTCTGGTGCTCCAGTGGCCACAACAACCACATTGGATGTTCCAGGTGGTAACACAGGCACAGGCACACTCTTCTCCCCATCTGGAGTTGGCACCAAGATCGTCTGACGGCCATCATCTAAAGTTTGAATGGCAGAAACTGGAAAGTGCCACATCTTCTGAGTGTTTTCAATTTCTGTGAAAGCAAATAAACACAATTCAATAACTTTAACATAAACTAGCAAATCTCTTACAATTTCACTGCTTATGCACCATAGTCCTTGCACAGCCCTTGCACAGTCCATGCACAGTCCTTGCACAGTCCATGCACAGCCCTAAAAGGCAGTTCCAAGATTACATTTCATCAAGTATCTACAAATAATACACAAACATACAACAAACACAGATTACTACTGTAAAAATTCTTTACAAAGATGAAATTAAAGTGTTATCAATCCTAGATATCTCTCATTATTCAACCTACCTTCAGAAGCCATTCACCAGCTCCTACTCTTAAAAAAGTCTACTTCACAATTCCCACTCTATAAAATCATGACATTTCATTTGTGCTTAAAAGATGTGTGTTTGTGTAAGTACCTATATAGTTTAATACTAATTCTCTACTGTACTGGAAGGTTACATTTGCCATGGACAGTATAGAGGCAATCACTGCTCTGTTTAGGTTCCTAATTAAATTAACATCTCAAAGTCAAGTACTGCTTGTCTATACTAGCATGTTATGGTCAACTTTTGCACATCTGAATTTGACATATTCTTCATAATTTGAGAAGTGGGGTTCACTGTGGGTTGTTGAAACCAATTACTAAAAGGATTTCTTACATAATAAAAACTGAAATATGGACAGCAGCCACTATAAGATAGATGTCTGCTTAGACTCCTGCCACAATATATAATAGTTAGAAGTCATGATGATGAAATTCTCCATTCGATGAAAAAAAAATCTGACCAGGGCATTCTAGTAAAGCATCTACCTAGTGAAACTTCCACATCTTAAAAACAGCAGTGCACCAACAAAGCTGTGGGGGCACCTGCATTTCCACTGTTTACAGTTTATTCCAACACAGATAAACAACTAACATAGTATATTCCTCTTCAACATGATGAGGTTTATGCACTTTTTAGGAAATACATACCCTTTGTAAGGTTATGTTACAATCTCAACAATCTTAACCTAGAATAGTGATTACGAATGTGTGCAAAAAGGTACTGATACAAAGTTTAAGACGGTAAAGATATCATGGTCGATCTTAAGTAATGAAAGTGTCATGGCCAGAGTAGGCAGTGATTTCGCATGTACACTGAAGAGATTATAACAAAAGGAACAAAGTTGTGGTTTAAGTAGTGTTGAGAGTAAGTAGAGATGTTAACCATTAAAAAAAAAAGCTGAAATACCTTGAGTATGAGGTTGGCCAGACAACAGTCTATGACAATAAGGCACAAAAAGATAAACCAGTGAATTTCATGCAGAAAGTAATTCTAATACAGTTAAAGAATTCACAATGCCCAAAGTGTAATGACTCAGACCACATTATTAGCGCTTTCATCATTACTGGCAAGGTGCTCCCATGTCTTGTCCCACGATAACTGAGAAAGCTAAACAGTATCATGAAGAAATATATTGATAAAAACCCTAAATCTTCCATTGGATGGTTACAGAAAGTTCAAGAACTGGCATGGGATGAGATACTTTCAGACTTCAGGAGAGAAAAGTTCTACTGACAATGAGCTGTACAGAAGCACACTGATGACTTACAGAGATAGCAGCAATACTGCAGGAGAACCTCATGCCACAGAAAACTTACAATGCTAATGAAATATGAATGTCTTGGTGATCTCTGCCATATACTCAGATAACTAGTGTGGAACTGGAGGTGAACAATCTCATGAAGACACTAACAATACTGACCTGTACCAATGCAACCTACACACACATTTGTAAGCTGTTTGTTATCAAGAAACATGCTTGGCCTTACACCTTCAAGGGAGTGAAAGCTTTTCCAGATAATAATCAGTCAAATGATGTCAAAGATCATGTAACAAACGAACAAAAACTGGTTTGATCTACTTTTGTTCTTGGGGCTGGGAATCACTACAAAAATGTTATCCCTATCAAACAAGTACAATCTGTTTCAAGGAACACCTTTGCTACATAATATCAACCTATTGTACTTCCCTGGTCTAGCTTATGAATCAGAGAAACACAAGAAGTATAAAATGCCACTGCTGAAGTGACTTTATATGCAAAGCAGAGAACTTCAAACATACTGGCAGATTAAGCACTTTCCTTGAAAAACTTTCTAATGATGGACACAGTATAGAGCACTACACATCCACTGTAGTCATCTGCTAAAATAAAAAAAGATGAGCAAAATTACATTACATCTGATGATGGTGGTGGTGGCAAAATTGTAAGCTTCAAGAGTATTCAAGCAAAATCTGAGATAGCAAAACTGATGCACTATCTAAAGGGAATGACTAAACCCAATCCAAGCTTGTGTGAAGATAACACAGTGAACTGGACTGACTGTGATAATAATGTGCAGTTAATTAAATTGTGAATTCATCATCAGTGAAGAGCGATGACAGAGACAATGAGGAAGAGTTAAAAACCTAAAGACACACAAAAAAAAATCTTTTTTGAGGGAAAAAAATTTATAACTTGATGAGAAATACAGCAGCATTGCCCCAATATAAGCTCAACAAAAAAACTGAAATTACAGAAGCAAATAACTGTGCAGAATATCTTTAAGAAAGCATCAAGTGGTTGTTCCAGGCAGTCTTCTATAACTTAACAAACCTCTCTTAACCCTTTACTTACTGTGACAAAACCAGAAACAATTCTTTCTAAACAAAAGCAGGTGGCTACAAATCCTTCCTTCCCATAATACTTTCTAAAAGAAGGAACAGAGCAAAGAGCCAAGTGAGGTATTTTCCTCACAGGCTGTCATCTGTTCTTGGGTGCTACCTTGCTCACACAGGATATGGCGAGCATACCCCGGTTCAGTCCACTGACAGCATGTCGACCCTGGTATACTACATTGTTCCAATTCACTCTATTCCTTGCATGCCTCTCACCCTCCTGTATGTTCAGGCCCTGATCACTCAAAATCTTTTTCACTCCATCCTTCCACCTCCAGTTTGGTCTCCCTCTTCTTCTTCCTTCCAACTCTGACACATATATCATCTTTGTCAACCTTTCCTCACTCATTCTCTCTAGATGTCCAAGCCAATTCAACACACCCTCGTCAGGTTTCTCAACTACACTTTTTTATTACCACACATATCTCTTACCCTCTCATTACTTACTCGATCAAACCAACTCACACCACCTGTTGTCCTCAAACATTTCATTTCCAATACATCCACCCTCCTCTGTACAACCCTATCTATAGCCCATGCCTTGCAACCATACAATATTGTTGGAACTTACTATTCCTTCAAACATACTCATTTTTGCTCCCTGAGATAGATTCACCCCCTCCCCCACCCTTTGACTTACTTCTGCTTCCATGGCTTCATTTGCTGCTAAGTCCACTCCCAGATATCTAAAACACTTAACTTCCTCCATTTTTTTCTCCATTCAAACTTACATCCCAACTAACTTGCCCCTCAACCCTGCTGAACCTAATAACTTTGGCCTTATTCACATTTGCTCTTAACTTTCTCCTTTCACGTACTTTTCCAAACTTAGTCACCAGCTTCTGCAATTTCTCACTTGAATCAGCCACCAGTGCTATATCATTGGTGAACAACAACTGACTCACTTCCCAGGCCCTCTTATCCCCAACAGACTGCATACTCATCCCTCTCTCCAGAACTCTCACACTTACCTCCCTAACCACCCCATCCATAAACAAATTAAACAACCATAGGGATATCACATATCCCTGCCACAGACCAACCATCACTGGGAACTAGTCACTTTCCTCTCTTCATACTGGCACACATGCCTTACATTCTTGATAAAAACTTTTCACTGCTTGTAGCAGCTTACTTCCCACACCATATACTCTTAAGACCTTCCTCAAAGTATCTCCGTCAACCCTGTCATATGCCTTCTCCAGAACCATAAATGCTATATGCAAATCCATTTGTTTTTCTAAATATTTCTCACACACAAAATATATGCTGATGTGCTGTCAGTGGACTGAACCAGGGCATGTGAAACGTCTGGGGTAAACCATGGAAAGGTCTGTGGGGCATGGATGTGGATAGGGAGCTGTGGTATCGGTGCATTACACATGACAACTAGAGACTGAATGTGAACAAATGGGGCCTTTTTGTTTGTATTCCTGGCACTACATCGCTGAAGCAGGGGATAGTGATGTTTTCTGATTGAGTGGGATAGCGACAGGAATGGATGAAGGCAAGCAAGTATGAATATATACACGTGCATGTATGTAATGTCTGCATATGTGTATGTATATGTATGTGTATGTATTTGTGCGTATGTGGGTGTTTATGTACATATATGTGTATATGAGTGGATGGGCCATTCTTCGTCTGTTTCCAGGCACTACTTCGTTGATGCAGGAAACAGTGATTATGTATAATAATAATAATTCAATATTATACTTGATTGCCATTTCCCACAAACTGAAACAAAAGAATGGCCCATCCACTCATAAAATACATAAAATCCCATACATGCACATATACATACATATACATGCAACAATCACCAATGGAATAATATAAATGGTTAGTACTTTTGTTAATTACATCGTCAAACAGAGTAATAAACGAAAGTACTCACCACTTTTATTTTCTCTTTCCAATGGTGATTATCACATATCTCTTTTTGTGGTGAAATGAAGGTTCTGCATACATATCAACATATATACATATACTCAGACATATACATGTATACACATGTGCATATTCATCCTTACCTTCATCCATTCCTGGCACTACCCCGCCCCACAGGAAACTGCATTGCTACCCCCTGCTTCAGCAAGGAAGCGCCACAAAAACAACCAAAAAAGGTCACATTCATTCACACTCAGTCTCTAGCTGTCACGAGTAATGCACTGAATCACAGCTCCCTATCCACATCTAGACTCTACAGACCTTTCCATGGGTTACCGCAGACATTTCACATGCCCTGGTTCAGTCCGGACATTGACTGCACGGATAAAACAAGATGGTCTGTTGGCATTAGGGAGACTGAATGACAGCACACTATAGTTTATTAGTCTAGCTGGTGTCCGTATAGAATGTACAAAAGACGGTACGTGGCGGGTTTACAACTCTCTCCCCGTAACAGGTAATTACACAGACACACACGACACACATACTGTATGTAGGACGGACGACACGCGTATACCAAGATGAAACAATGATGTGGTGAGTTGAGGCATGACACTTAAGTATCTCGTGACTGTACTACAATATGGATGTTGGTACAGACTGTCAGGTGTTATGGTTTTTGTTATAAGCCGTATGTTGTACGTAAGAGACGGTAGGAGGGGAATAACGCGTCTTTAATGGAGTAAATTGCACAGTTACCCATGATGACGGAGGCCGGGCTGGCGGCCAGACCCAGGCCACGTCCGTCACACAGCTGGTGGCGCCAGTGGTCCCCTAAAGGTGGAAAGTTTTTACAGTTTTGAATTATGGCAACCGTACGGTATGGTGTGTGAGGCGTTGATGTGGCGGGTGGG
This sequence comes from Panulirus versicolor, assembly GCA_032361705.1. Classification (NCBI taxonomy): domain Eukaryota; kingdom Metazoa; phylum Arthropoda; class Malacostraca; order Decapoda; family Palinuridae; genus Panulirus; species Panulirus versicolor. The sequence continues at coordinate 6,933 of JAUUDZ010436714.1, forward strand.
GCAGGTGGCGTGCCGCGAGGCCTTGGTAACTGTCGTGGGTATCTGGCAGAATGAATGGCAACCGACGGTTAAAATGGGAATAATATGAAGTATGTAGATACAAGGGACGAAGATGATTCAGGGAACTGAGGGACTGTACAGAGTATAGAGAAGTAAGGGCTGTATATTAAGAACTTAATGTGTGATGCTGCTGGGCACGTCAACATGCAAGGAATGACTGACTGCTGGGGAGCGGGAGGAGCCGCTTGCCTGGGATGTCGTGTTGATGGCAACACCGCTACGCTGGCCGCCACCCTCACGAATCTTCTTCACATTGTTGTACTTTTTGTTGCTGACGCTGTAAGAAATGTTGAATGATACGGGAATCTTCTTGGCTGCAGTTTTTGTCGTTAGTTTGTCAAGAAATGTTCATTGACGTTCTACAGAGAACGCGTTGTTGCCAAACGTTTGTTTTACTGGTGTTTGGAGTAAGAAAGGGCGGTAACCTTGAGCTAGGTATGTACGTCATTAAGTATTGTGTACACATTCACGACACTTGCTTCACCATGAACAAGTCCTTCTTATACACCTCACTGTTCTCACATGGCTGAAGATTGAAAAGTCGTATTAAACGAGTTTTAGCCTTCCCAACCATTTAGATTTATAATAAAGTCCAACTTTTTGTAGTGGATTATTTTGAGAAACTTTCTTTTACTTTACAAGTAAATCTAATGTCCGGGTAGACTGTAGGTACAGCACGAGAACTTTATCTTGACCCAGTCGTGCTGAAGATGAGACCAGAGGAAAGTCCAGGACTAACCCTGTGGTGAGACGGTGCTCTTGGTGATGTGTTGTGGTGGGGGAAGACCTGGTGATGAACCTGCAGGTAGGACGATGGTCCTGGTGATGTGGTGTGCTGGGGGAAGACCTGGTGATGAACCTGCAGGTAGGACGATGGTCCTGGTGATGTGTTGTGGTGGGGGATGGGTATCGGGGAGCCAGGTGTGTAGGAGTGTCATTATGTAGCATCCCTGGTAATGGTGCAGTACACTGACCTCAGCTGAGTACAGGTGTAGCAGATCGTACAAATGAGAATATTGTGTCTGCTGTACATCTGCCTGAGCACTGCACAGGTGTGGCAGGTGCAGTGAACCTTAGGTGGAAGTGTTTACCTGACGTGGGAAGCACAGGTGTAGCAGCCTCACAGCGGGTGAGGTCAGTGACCCAGGTGACCTGACGACCCACATCACCCAACTCCCGTATTCCTGCAGCAGCCTCGCTTCTCCTCATGGTCGGCCTCCTCCGCCAGGCCCGATGCCCGAAAGTTCTCCAGGAACCAGTGCACTCTCATGCACCCTCCTGTAGAGGTCGCCTCTCTGAAGCAGGTGATTAGAGTTGATATTGACGCAGTTGTGAACGTGGTTTGTGTGCCTCATAGCTCCGCCGGTCGTTGCCTCACTGTAGTAGTAAATATTAACGAACGTGTGGTGCGAACACGTCAGAACCTGGAGGGCACTCTTGTAGTGCGAGTAGATAGTGTTGGAGGCACTAGTAGATAGTTTTTGGAGGCCCGAGTAGATAGTGTTTGGAGGCGCGAGTAGGTAGTGTTGGATGTGCGAATAGATAGTGTTGGAGGCTTTAGTAGATAGTGTTGGAGGAACTAGTAGATAGTGTTGGAGGCGATGGATTAGCTTAGGCTGGGTAGTCGTTAAGCGGGACACCAATACAAACTGTCTTGAATTCCGAGCAAAATAGTTCGATGATTGTGGTGACCATAGTTAGCATAGAGCTGCTCTGGTGATGGTCTGTACGAGCTTGGATGGTCTCTGCTTTGGTGATGGTTTGTACGAACTAGGATGGCCTTTGCTTTGGTGATAGTCTTTACGAGCTAGGATGGTCTCTGCTTTGGTGATGGTCTTTACGAGCTAGGATGGTCTATGCTTTGGTGATGGTCTGTACGAGCTACGATGGTCTCTGGTGATGGTCTTTACGAACTAGGATGGTCTCTGCTTTGGTGATGGTCTGTACGAGCTAGGATGGTCTCTGCTTTGATGATGGTCTGTACGAGCTAGGATGGTCTCACTGCTGTGGTGGTGCCGAACTGTATCCTGAGGACGAAGGTTCTCTGTTGATTAGGAGGTGAGGGTGGCGGAGTGAAGCTGTAGCTACATCCTGAACTGTTAGATAAGGTTCACGAGTGTTTGTGTGCGAGTTCTTAAGAGATATAGAGGTTGGTTGGCCATACATGCAAGCCTCAGTCCCTGCACTGCACGGTGTGGACGTGACTGGCTTCACGCGAGCAGCAGCAGCTACAGTCATCACTAATATGTATCTGTTGGTGCACGAGGCGCGTCACACCCGCCACAACCTCCGCCACTCACACACACCCACCCACCAGTCTCGCTTGCCGCCCTCCACTGCCAAGTGCTTGTGTCTACAGGAGTGGGTGTGCAGACAACACAGCCGTGGTAAGATACTCCCTTCCCGCCTCTCACGCTTGGTCGCTATTCTGGGGTTTGATCAGGGTCTGGTGGGTTGGGTATACTTACACTGGTCTGGTTGGTCAGTATCTGGTGGGGTTGTTATTCATATATTGGTCCTGGTGGTCAGGATCTGATGGGTTAGGTAAACTTACACTGGTCTGGGTGGTCAGGATCCGGTGAGGTTGGTATACATACATTGGTCCTGATGGTCAGGATTTAGTGGGGTTGATATATATTGGTCCTGGTGGTCAGGATCTGATGGGTTGGGTATACTTAGACTGGTCTGGATGGTCAGGATCTTGTGGGGTTTGTATACTTATATTGGTTCTGGTGGTCAAGATGTGGTGGTGTTGGTATACTCAAATTGGTCTGGGTGTTCAGGCTTTGGTGGGATGGGTATACTTATATTGGTCTGGGTGGTCAGGATCTAGTGGGGGGTTATACTTACACTGGTTCGGTCAGGAATTGGTGGGGTTGGTGTACTTACACTGGTCTGGGTGGTCAGGATCTGTAGGGTTGGTATACTTCAATTGTTTGCGTGGTCAGGATCTAATGGGGTTGGTATACTTATATTGGTCCGGATGGTCAGGAACTGGTGGGGTTGGTATACTTATATTGGTCTGGGTGGTCAGAACCTTGTGGGGTAGGTACACTTCCATTGGTTCGGGTGGTTAGGATCTGGTGGTGTTGGTATACATATATTGGTCCTGGTGGTCAGGATATGTTTGGGTTAGTATACTCATACTGGTCAGGATGTTCAGGATCTGGTGGGGTTGGTATACTCATATTGGTGTTGATTGTCAGGATCTTTTGGATTTAGTATACTTACACTGGTCTGGATGGTCAGGATCTGGTGGGGTTGATGTACTCATAGTGGTCCTGGTGGTCAGGATCTGGTGAGGTTGGTATACTGATATTGGTCCTGGTGGTCAGGATCCGTTTGGGTTGGTATACTTGTATTGGTCCTGTTGGTCAGGATCTGATGAGGTTGGTATACGTATATTGGTCCTGGTGGTCTGGATCTGGTGGGGTTGATATACTTATATTAGTCCTGTTGGTCAGGATCTGGTGAGGTTGTTATACTTTTGTTGGTCTTGGTGGTCAGGATCTGGTAGGGATAGTATACTTCTATTGGTCCTGGTGGTCAGGACCTGGTAGGGTTGATATATTGGTCCTAGTGGTCAGGATCTGTTGGGGTTGGTATACTTATATTGATCCTGGTGGTCAGGATGTAGTGGGGTTGGTATACTTATATTGGTCCTGGTGGTCAGGATCTGTTTGGGTTGGAAATACTTTTATTGGTCCAGGTGGTCAGGATGTAGTCGAGTTGGTGTACTTATATTGGTCCTGGTAGTCAGGATGTGGTGGGGTTGGTATACTTGTATTGGTCTGGGTGGTCAGGATCTGGTGGGGTTGGTATACTTATATTGGTTTGGTTGGTCAGGATCTGGTGGGTTAGTATACTTATATTGGTAATGGCGTCTGTAATATAATCTCTCATATTCCTCATGGGTCTGCTAGAAGGTAGGTGCCTCTGATGTATTATCGGTGTTTATGTCCACTTAACATTAAACAATAACCAAGTAGCCATACCAGGTCGATCAATACAGTATTCCAGAAGAACTCTTGATCCTGCATCCGACGCGTCCTCTCCTGAAGGTCTGGTATTCTGTCTAGACTGAGTGGTTGAAGGAGACTCCTGACTCAGTGTGCCCCATCACGTGTCAAGCCACATCGTCCTTGGCTGTTCATCTCTCGGGAGCCAGCCTTGCAGGACCCAGTGACGTCACAGGTAAACAAGGAAGCAGAGAACTGGTTGCTTGGTTCTCATAGACGCCACAGAAATAAATTGTCAAATTGATTCTTGAACTGTTAAATGAGTCTTGCGGGATCTATCTATTTTGTTTTAAAAGAAAGACTGAACGTCAGATTAGGTTGTCAGAGTATATCCTTGTTATGCAAAATGTGACGTTATTGCACCTCGCATATGCCACGTAGATTATATTTTTCCTGGGACGTAGTTTGTCAGTCGGTTTCTGTAGAGGTGGTGTTCCCGGTAATGACAGCCAGTAGCAGTTGTGTAAAAGTCACCAGATCACGGAGACTTGGTGATCCCTCCCTCGCTTGACGGCTGTTGTTTCCGTGAGGTGGACAGTTGATACTCTAGCGTCCATCTTGGCCGAGAGTGAGGGAGGGAGGGAGGCAGGCGGGTCAGTGCTCTGACCTAATGCCTCAGGCCAGATGGAGGTTCACGGTATAATGTTGTACAGACGTGCTCCAGGGTGTTGCTTCGGTCAGTGTCCTACCTCTGTTGTTGTCAGTGTACTGTCTCTATGTCAGTGTACTGCCACTGTTGCTGTCAGTGTACTGCCTCTGTTGCTGTCAGTGTACTGCCACTGTTGCTGTCAGTGTACTGCCACTGTTGCTGTCAGTGTACTGATACTGTTGCTGTCAGTATACTGCCAATGTTGCTGTCAGTGTACTGCTACTGTTGCTATCACTGTAGTGTTGCTGTCAGTGTACTTCCACTGTTACTGTCAGTGTACTGCCACTGTTGCTGTCAGTGTACTGATACTGTTGCTGTCAGTATACTTCTACTGTTGCTGTCAGTGTACTGTCTGTTGCTGTCAGTGTACTGCCACTGTTGCTGTCATTGTACTACCACTGTTGCTGTCAGTGTACTGATACTGTTGCTGTCAGTATACTACCAATGTTGCTGTCAGTGTACTGCTACTGTTGTTGTCAGTGTACTGCTATTGTTGCTGTCAGTGTACTGCCTATGTTGCTGTCAGTGTACTGCTACTTTTGCTGTCAGTGTACTGCTATTGTTGCTGTCAGTGTACTTCTGCTGTTGCTGTCAGTGTATTGCCATTGTTGCTGTCAGTGTACTGCTACTGTTGCTGTCACTGTACTGCCATTGTTGTCAGTGTACTGCCTATGTTGCTGTCAGTGTACTGCTACTGTTGCTGTCAGTGTATTGCCACTGTTGTTGTCAGTGTACTGCCACTGTTGCTGTCAGTGTACTGCTACTGTTGCTGTCAGTGTACTACCACTGTTGCTGTCAGTGTACTGCTACTGTTGCTGTCAGTTTACTGCCATTGCTGCTGTCAGTGTACTGCCAATGTTGCAGTCAGTGTGCTGATACTGTTGCTGTCAGTGTATTGCCAATGTTGCTGTCAGTGTACTGCCAGTGTTGCTGTCAGTGCACTGCCAGTGTTGCTGTCAGTGTACTGCTAATGTTGCTGTCAGTGTACTGCCACCGTTGCTGTCAGTGTACTGCCATTGTTTGTCAGTGTACTGATACTGTTGCTGTCATTGTACCTCCAATGTTGCTGTCAGTGTACTGCTACCATTGCTGTAAGTGTACTGCCATTGCTGCTGTGTCCTGCCACTGCTGATATCAGTTTACTGTGTGCTGTTAATGTACTGCCACTGTTGCTGTCAGTCTACTGCCTTTGTTGTCAGTGTACTGCTACTGTTGCTGTCAGTGTACATCAGTGTACGGCAGCTGTTACTGTCAGTGTACGGCAGCTGTTACTGTTGATGTACCGCAACTGTTACTGTCAATATACTATCAGTGTACGGCATGCCTCAGTTACGCCATCCAGGTCACAACTACACCAGCCTGGTCACAACTACACCAGCCAGGTCACAACTACACCAGTGAGGCCACAACTACACCAGCCTGGTCATAACTACACCAGCCAGGTCACAACTACACCAGCCTGGTCATAACTACACCAGCCAGGTCACAACTACACCAGTGAGGTCACAGCTACACCAGCCAGGTCACAACTACACTAGTCTGGTCATAACTACACCAGCCAGGTCACAACTACACCAGTGAGGTCACAGCTACACCAGCCAGGTCACAACTACACCAGCCTGGTCACATCTACACCAGCCAGGTCACAACTACACCAGTGAGGTCACAGCTACACCAGCCAGGTCACAACTACACCAGCCTGGTCA
>JAUUDZ010436725.1:0-13366 GCA_032361705.1 Panulirus versicolor
AGTTTGGGTTCACCTGTCCACTCATTTGGCCTCATATTATTAGTTACATATGGCTCAGATGGTTTATACCTCCTCCCGGGGATGCTAAAGGCCAGAGGAAAGGTAAGGACTGGTTGGATTCACCCTTGGTCGTCTGAATTTCCTGAGAAATAAAGTCAAACTCGGATGCAATCTTCATGTTCCGATCAGTGAATTTTCAGCCATATCTTGGCCGCTGGCTATTACATAGTTACTGGTGCTGTGAACTGTCTAGGCCCTTAGGTCTTGGCTTTAAGAGTGGATATTAAGTGGATACTAACGAGAACTAGTCGGATGTAGAGCCCTGGCGGCTGTGAAACTGACAATTTTAAGTGTTGCGTCAGTGCAATATAACAGTTACTGCCTCTAAGGCTTGTGAATATAAAGAAGCCTATACTCTTGTATTGACTGACAGTGTATAAATTGTCATTAAAGACAATTACTATGTGTGGTGTAACGTGGTGCATCAGCACATTGTGCCAGAATTGGAGTATGTTCTCTGTGTGGGGTGCCTTAAGATATGGCTTCAGGTTTGTTAATAAAGGACATGATGTCCTTTGGTGAATTTCAAGCATTTTGAGAGGGTGAGGGTAATGTATGAAATATTGCTTTCAAGACACCATAAAAAAAGGATTGAATTTGAAGAAATACATGTCATTGTTTCCCCTTGCCTCTTGTAGCAGTGATTTGTATTGGAGCTACATAACTAGGAGCATCATTGTATGGACTTCAGTAATAGATAAGTGATGATTGGGAGAGCGATAGACACCAGGGAAAATACTGGGTAAGAGAATGTAAAAGTTGAAATATTTGTGGAAGTTAAGAGAACTTACAGAAACCTCATTGATCTTCACCTTACTGCCTGTTTTGTGTTGTTTTAGTGGAATGATATATGACGGGCATGATTTCAGGTGTTCACTGGCTGCCAAAAGACATAAGCAAGCAAATGACGCTCAGCAACGTGCAGCTGACCAGCCTTCCAAAATCAGTCATGTAATGCAGTCCAATTAACATTACATTGATTTTTTTCTTTTATGAATTTACCATATGTTTCAGTTGTAAGGGAAAGTTAGATAAGGGAGTCATAGCCTTTGCTGATATCTACAAGTATTTTGCACTGTTTTACAGTAATGAACTATTTCTTCAACTCATAAATGTTCATTGCTCCATGCATGGAGATAGATTGAAAATGATAGATTTACAAATGAAAAATGTTTCTGTAATATATATTACTAAAGAAATTGCACAAAAGAATACTATGTTTTTTGTATATTAATGTGGGAGGGTGTGGCAGGGTATATTGTGTGGCTTGAATAACAGTATGGATCCTTTTTATGTGTGTAAATATATATTGATTATGAGTTTTTTTTATGCTTGATTTTGTTCTACTTACACCTAAACACATATGCACCATATGATTTTTTACCAGGCATTATTTCATGTACTTCATGCACATTTGATTTTTTTATCTGTTTATGTCTACATTCTATGCATATTATTTATATATTTACTTCTCATTTACACAGACAGAACTCTATGCATATGAATTGATGAAAATGTAATCATATTTTCACTAGAAATATGAACAGAGATGAGAAAAATAAATCTGATTTACTGGAAAAGGGACTTATATACTTCATGAATTTTATCTTTCTTGTATAATTAGTTACCCTTTCTTTGATGATTTATTGGTAAATAGGATGTGTGATATTTTTCCAGTAATATCGTTTAGTTTCTAATGATGTATGTGGATAAGATATTGAGTCATACATCACCTGGCATTTTTGATAATGGTACAGAGGTCTGAAGGTATAAATTTGGCTTGGCACTCTATACTGTACTATTTCCATCCAAAAATTTGATGTGGTACACTGAAAAGTTTTACCCCACACTTTCTTTGGTGTTCATTCCCTTGTCCTTTATTACTAACTGGAAAGGTCTTTTGCAGGAAGGGAGGTGAAGATGGTGACAATGAGATTGGAGGTAGGAAAGGCACTTGGAGTGGAGTGGATTATGGCAGAAATGTTGAAGTATGGAGGAGAAAGTGTGATAGAATGGATGCATTAGATGTAATTTAGCATGGAAACAGAAGGTTGTGCCTGAGGATTGGTTGAAAGCTATCATTGTTCCATGATTCAGAGTAAAAGGCACTAAGGATGTATGTAGCAGTTATGAGAGAATAAGTTTGTTAAGTATGAAAGGATAATTGTAAGATTGTTGATTGATATAGTAAAGGAAGTAACTGAATATGGAATAAGCGAGGAGCAAGGAAGGTTTAGGAAAAGTAGGGGATGTGTGGATCAGATTTATGTAGTTAAAATGACTGGAAAAGTGTCTGGTGAAAGGTATGAAAACACATGACATAGTCAAGTGAAATGTTTTATGACATGTATTAAGGATATATGGGTTAGGGGGACAATGTTGGATGGTGTGAAAGCCTATTTGTTAGCACATGCCTGTGTAAGAGTGGATAGAGAGTTGAGTGAAAGTTTTGGTTTACATATGGATGTAAGGCAAGGCTATGTGACATCACCCTGGCTTTTCAACATTTACATGGATGTAGTGATAAGAGATGAAAGCAAAACTAGGTAAAGGGAGTGCAGAGCTAGGGTGTGGTGGTGAGGTATGGTGGCTAGTGACAAGCTTGTTTGCTGATGATATTGTGTTTGCTGAGGGTGAAGAGGAGTTTCAGATGATTGCATGCTTTATGATGTGTGTAAGCATAGGTGATTGAGGGTATATGCGAATAAAAGTAAAGTAATGGTGTTTGAATGGAAACAGAGTGAAAGAAGAAAGTGTACCAAATCGTTATATGGATAGGGGGGGAAAAAGACTGGAAGAGGTGAGAGAATTTAAGTATTTGGGAGCTATCTTGGGTGAGTTTGGTAGTATGGAAGAAGAGGTAAATGAGAGAGCAGCACAGTGTAGAAGAGTCACTGGATCCCATAACAGAGTAATGAGAAGGGTAGAGGTTTATTATGGAAGTGAAGAAAGGATTAAGAGACAGTGTGATTCTCCCAACCCTGACTTATGCAGCTAAAACATGGACACAAAATGAGTCACAGAGGTCAAGAATGGAGGCTGTGGAAATGAGCTATTTGAGAGGAGCATGTGGGATGACTAGATGGAATGATGGGTGAACGGTTAAGAATACGAAGGGAATGAATTGTGGAGTGGTAGAGTGGGTGAAATGTAATAATTTGGGGTGGTTCAGGCATGTGGAAAGAATGCAAGATGGTGAGTTTACAAGGAGTGTGTATGATAGTACTGTTAAGTGGGTTGATGTGAGAGGAACACCCTTTGTGACATGGGGAAGTAGAGTGAAAGAGTACTGGAGGGAGAAAACTGGTGAAAGCATGGATTTGTTTGTATGAGGGAATTCTGGAGGGAATGGAATCAGAGTTATAGATAGATAGATAGGAAAGTCTTGTTTAGCTCTGCCTGCTGTTAGCTTTGGATGTTAAGTGATATTATTCTATAGTGCTTGTGTAGTATTTACAGACTACTATACCATTTATAGAGCAGTGTTGAATAGCTAAAGGTAATAGTAGAGAGGGACGTATATATTGAGGAAAATGTTGGTTAAGCAATGTAAAATTAAGATATACACTTGCAAAAGATCAACAGAGTTGATGAATTTGTCACCTGACCTCTGTTGCAGTTGAGGTTTATCTTAATGTCTGTGACTTAAGTTGAAACGTATCAGTTACAGCTGTGATGGAGGATCTCCCATATGTTGTGGTCATGGAATTCCCAAGAGCCTGCCAATCTAATGTTTTTATATTTGTGTCAGCTATATGTTTTGTCTACTAGGTGAGGTTTTATGTAGATTCTCTTTTTTTTAGTGCATTAACTACTTTTACTTTAATCAACCCCACATTTTCCCTGATATATTGTACAACACCCTTATTACTATTGCCTTATTGATTATCATTCAGTAAGAGGTAATGAATTATTCCATTTTGGTTGCTAGACACTTCATCCCCAACTGATAGTTCATTCCTTGATATTTAGTGATACCTCAGCTCCTACTGACATTTCCTCCCTGAACATTTAATGAAACTTTAGGAAACCTAACAAAACTTATGGTAACCTAACCTTACGTAACAAAACCTAAACAAACTTACCCCAATCTTACCAAACTTAGCCAAGTCTAACCAAATTCAATTCAACCTGACTGAACCAAACCTCTCTTGTAGCCACATCATGAGACACAGGGATATTGCACCTCTCTTATGAGACTCTTGCCACAGGACTCTTGTCACACCTGCTTGCATGACAGGTTGTTGCATTAAAATTTTATACAAGCAACTTTCGAAGTGTTAGGAAATGGATCCATTTCTGATGAAAAAGATGTCTTATCTGGATACGACAAGGAATGTTGTTAGCCTCAATTTGCTCTTCACAACGCAGCCTTGTGAGACATTTACAAGTACTTATGTGCACTTTGATTTAAGCTGCACCCCTGCCAGGCATGTGAAGTACTCCAAGAGCATTTTTAGGGATACTGAGAGATGTGTAGTATTTTTGTGTGTTTTGTAACAAACAGATATGATTGCTAATAGTTTTCATCATTAATGTCTTCAGTCATGTGTTATAGCTTTCATCATTAATGTCTTCAGTCATGTGTTACACAACTTCAGTAATTCATGCATAATATGTAAGCATAGATTTCCAACAGGCATTCTTGACATCTCCACATATACTGATTATTATAGGGAAAAAGTTTAGTCCTGTAGTGTTAGGAAGTACTGTGTGGGATGCCACTACAAGTATTAATGACTGTATATACTGCTTCAAGAATTAATTCTCACTTGAGTAATTTCATGTGAGATGGGCCGCCTTCTGAGGGTTAAAGAGTTTAGAGCACGTTGAGAAATATATACTTTAGGTGGGCCTCTGTTTTTTTTAGCAAGATCTGTAGGTTTTATTAATTGGATCAAGAACCTTCCTGTGTGATGGCGGATTTAGAGTATTCCCATCATTGAAATTTTAGAAGATTTTAAGATTTTAAGCTGTTTATTGCTCCTACCAATTTGCCAAAAGGCAATGCTAGTGCACAGTGCTCACTGCAGGAAAATCTAGAGTTATGAAGAACGAGTTGTTTAAGTGTTGTCATATTATGTATGACAAGGAGAGATTGTATGTTTGTAGACAAAATGCCAGTAGTCCATGTGTGGGCGAGGCAGAAAGAAAGGACGCTACCTGGGTCAAAGTAGTGTAGCATGACAATCACTGAGAAGTGCTGGCTAACTATGCAGATGTCACTAACCCTCCTGATACCTAGGTGTGTAGTTCTGGCAAAATGCTTTTCTGGTCGTTGGGTGCCTACCAACTACTATTTGGATACTCCAGAAGATTTTAGTATCCTCTTGAGGCACTGAAATTCAAACTTTTCCCAATTCTTGAACCCCTTCTGCAGTAGCAGCACCTCTTAACCTCATTGGTTATGATACTGCCACTGCACAAAGCTCTTTACCTAGTATAAGACTCTTTTGACTTCAAAAATGTGGTTAGAGTAGTAAGATAGTTAGTTTCTATAAGGCACATGTTTTTCCACAATAGGTTGAATTCTGTACTCGTTGTAGGCTGGCCATAGGTGACAAACTAAACAATGCAAGAATTTTTTACTGTCTGGACACCAAAGTAACCCACTAATGGCCATAGTGTGCAATTTTGCACCTTTTCTAGATGCTTGTAGTGTGCAGTACCCTCCACCCACTGCACTCATACTTTCCTTACTTTGGATTGGCCAATTCAAAAATAACATGTTTTCACTTAACTCCAAATGTTTAACTCTATTAATTCATGGGATGTATAATGGTTTTGATAGTTGTGTGTCTCATCATATAAAGAAAAGTTATGAAATGCAGGTGAATGTAATTTGTGTACACAGGATTGCCCTATCCAGTAGATAGTGTATATCTGTACTAGGTATGGTTAAATAAAGGAGATGGATAATTAATGATAGCATATGATCTCATTTAAGGCTATGGTTTGGAATGGCAAGAGGCGGGAGTGCAAAGAAACAAGAAGAATCACAAACCCTGGCCACTGATGTTGAGGGATCTAGAGTAGCAGATAAGGTTATCACTTCTGATAAGGATCCTGTTACCATACCAAAGGAGGTCTTAAGGCAGAGTAATTCCCAAGATAACGCTAGAGTGGAAGATACAGGGAAAAGACGACAACCTGCAAAGAAAAGTGAATCGTTGAATAATGGATGCAAATGGCCCTGCAGTTCATGTCGATTCCTGAATGTAGCTTCAACAGACCAGTGTGTCATATGTACAAGATGGAGGCCACGCCTGCCAAGACAGGTACTGTGTATAGAGTAACAGTTGGTTGACATGGTTAATTTTTGCAATTGATTTTTTGTTCTTAGATTTTCATATAATTGATTTTTTTTAGTCTGTCAAGGGAGAATTACCAGTTATAGAAATTAATAAAAGATTGATTACAGTATTTTTATCACTTTTATGAATGAGGCACGATGTTTTATCTTAAGATAATTGATTAGAACTGATTTTGTTTGAAGAGAGCGCCACAGGAGTGATATATTAAGATAGCATGTCGGGAGTAAGGGCTCAGCACTTCTCTGGAGAAGGTGCATAAGGCAGGACATGGCAGTTTGCAATATAAGTGGAGTATTTTTATTTTAAAATGTGCGGTTTCATTATCCTTATTGGTGGTGTAGTGGGGCACGTACTTCACCATTTACAGCTGTTTGTTTATGTGCTCAGATATTTTTTTTTTTCTATTTACTGATGTGATTGTATGTTGTGTCTGACCTTCAAGATAGGGAGGCATATCATATTGATACAGAAGTCCCTTGCCAATCTTTGGGTTATGTTTCTGAAAGTCCTTGTGGTTGGCAAAGTCTAGGGCCAATGGGAAATGGGAGATGAGAGGGAATAACACTCAAGATAAATAACTCAAGTCCTATGATGAACATTAAAGGGTTACAAATACCATGGTTTGCTTAAAAAACAATTATTTTCTGAAAATACAAAGAAACAATCTACAATAGCAAAAAATGATAATATGATGGCAGTATGTCACTGCTGATGCCATGCCTCTGTATTCCCACAAAGCAGCCAGCACGCTATGTTGCACAAAAGGCTACCTTCATGCTTTTCTGAGTAGCATTGCCTGGTTATGACACTCTTCCTATCTATTCCTAGAAATGGTGGTTTGCTGGATTGAGCCATGAGCAACCTGTGGCCAAATGACACTTGCCCAATACATATATAAAACTTTGGTGGTACTGTGGAAATTTGTGGATGCTCCAAACTTATTATAATGGTTGGTGAAAAGGTATCTATTATCTTAAGCATGTATGTGCAAAACTGTGGTAGGTATGGGACCTTTGTACTTTTTTTTTTTTTGCCCCTCCACAAATATGCACAAAATTGTGTTGGAACCATTGTTCCTTTAATCTTGAAGATATTATAGAACTCATAACGTGAGTGCATTGCCACATGAAGACGCGTCATATATGATAATGAGGTTGCTGTGCCTTTGAACTTCATGGTTTAGGTCAAGTGATTATTGATTTTGCATTGCTTGTGTATCACAGGAGACACATGGAAATTACTTTTTCTGTCATTTTCTTGTCTTTTTATCTGTTGTTTGGAGTTGCACTCTATATTGGTAATTAAAGCTGATTATAACTAGGAAAGTTTATAGTACAGTATGTGCATGCTTATCAGACTTTATATAGTTATTTCTCAGGGTCTAACTTATTGGCACAAAACCCATAACTTTAAGTTGGATTTTGTCTAATTTATGTTCTTTATCAAAATATTTAATTGGAATGCAACCTTGCTCATAATTTGAAGAAAATTGCAATTTTGGCTGTGAAACTAAATACAGATGTCTTTGATATTTTCCAAACAATATTTCCACCTATTCTTATTTTGCTCCCAATAATTTTGCTGGTATGCAGCTGACACAAGTGTTCCATGAAGCACCCATCTACTCATGGAATATCCTGTGTGGCTAATGTATGTAGGGCCATCGTATTAAGGCAAGGGGGACAAAGACGGAGGTTTGAACTACAAAGATACAAGTATGTTGTGTGAACTTGAAAAGTTGTAAGGGTAGTGATGATTTAAAGGATGAATACATGTACAGAGCATCAGATTAGGGAGAAAAAATGAGGTTTCAGGAGTGGTAGATGTGTTGATCAGGTGTTTGCTTTGAAGAATATTTGTGAAAAATACTCAGAGAAAAAGAAGGTTTTGTATAGGGCATTTATGGATCTTAAGAATGCTTATGATGGGGTTGATAGAGATGCCTTGTGGAAGGTCTTGTGAATGAATATATGGTGTGAGAGGAAATCTACTGGAAATAGTGAGAAGTTTTTATCAAGAGCGTAAAGTGTGTGTATGGTTAGCAAGAGAGGAGAGTTAGTTGTTTCAGGTGAAGGTTGGTCTGTGATAGGGATGTGTAATATCATCATGATTGTTTTATTTGTTTACATATCGTGTGGTAAGGGAGATACATGCAAGGATGTTGGAGAGGTGGGGTGAGTAACCAGTATGCAGGAGGTTAGGGGTGCCCTGGGAAGTGAATCAGTTGTGTGCTGGTGACACAGCAATGGTAGCAGATTCAAGTGAAAGGTGAGTAGGGCTTAGTTGTGGATAGGGGGCTGTGGTTTTGCTGCATTTCACATGATAGCTAGAGAATGGATGCAACTGAATGCATCCTAAAACTACCTCGCTAATGCAGGAAAACAGGCAAAGGCCACTCAGTCTCTAGGTGTCATGAGTAGTGCACCGAAACCACAGCTCCCTATGCACATCCAGGCTCCACAGACCTTTCCACAGTTTACCCCAGATGTTCCACATGACCTGGTTTATTCCATTGACAGCACGTTGACCCTGGTATCCACATTGTTCCAATTCACTCAATTCCTTGCACACTTCTCACCCTCCTGCATGTTCAGGCCCCAATTGCTGAATATGTTTTTCACTCCATCCTTTCATCTCCAATTTGGTCTCCTGCTTCTCCTTGTTCCCTCTGCCTCTGACACATTGTCAACCTTTCCTCACTCATTTTCTCTATATGTCCTAACCATTTCAACACACCTTCTTATGCTCTCTCAGCCATACTCTTTTTATTACTACACTCCTTCATTACTTACTTGATCATACCATCTCACACCACATATTGTCCTCAAACATTTCATTTCAAACACATCCATCCTCCTCCACACAACCCTATCTATAGCCCATTCCCTGCAAACATATATCGTTGGAACTACTATTCCTTTAAACTTACTCATTTTTGCTCTCTGAGATAACATTCTCTCTTTCCACACATTTTTCATCGCTCCCAGAACTATCTTCCCCTCCCCCACCATATGACTCATTTCCACTTCCGTTGTTTCATTTGTTGCTAAGTCCACTCCCAGATATCTGAAAACTTCACTTCCTCCAATTTTTTCGATTCAAACTCTCATCTCAGCTAACTTGTCTCAAACCTGCTGAACTTAATAATCTTGCTTTTATTCACATTTACTCTCAACTTTCTCTTTTCATGCACTCTTCCAAACTCAGTCATCAACTTTTGCAGTTTCTCACTTGAATCAGTCACCAGTGCTGTATCATTGACCAACAACAACTGATTCACTTCCCAGGCTCTCTCATCCCCAATAGAATGCATGCTTCTCCTCTCTCCAAAACTTGCATTTATCTCCCTCACAACCCCATCCACACACAGTGAACAACCATGGTGCCGCAGCCCAACCTTCACTGGGATACATTCACTCTCCTCTCTTCCTACTCATACACATATCTTACACCCTTGATAAAAACTCACTGCTTCTAGCAGCTTACCTTCCACACCATATACTCTTAACACTTTCCACAAAGCATATACATATCCCTGGGATAGTGGAAAAAGAATACTCCCCACGTATTCCCTGCATCTTGTAGAAGGCAACTAAAAGGGGTGAGTGGGGGCTGGAAATCCTTCCTTCCTATACTGCTTTCCCAAAATAAGAAACAGAGACATTGGCGAAGTGAGGATTTTCCCCTGAGGCTCAGTCACCTGTTCTTGTTGCTACCTTGTTAACACAGGAAACAGTGATCAGGTATAATAGATAGATGAATACATACAGATTGACCATCCCTATTCCAAAAATCTGAAATCCAAAATGCTCCAAAATCTGAAACTTTTTGAGCAGCGACCAGACATTACAAAAGTGGAAAATTTCACACCTGACCTCACCTTCCTATGCCGGGCTCTGATGCTCTATTGCTGCCAGTTTGTTACAAAGCATCATCACCGCCAGACCTACATGCATTACTTGCTGTGTTTTTTGTTTATTCTTTGCTCTGTGGTACAAAGATATTGTTGAAAAAGTCAAAAAGGTTTGCAGATATCCCAGTGGGTAACATTGATAAGAAAAAGAGGAAGCATTTATGTTTATCTATAGCACAGAAAGTCAAGCTGTTTGAAAACAGGACAAAGGTGTGTGAAACATCTTACAGAAGGATGCCGTGTATGCTGTTGCCAGTGCTTGGAACATGATGACTAGAGACAGTTGTACATGCATGGCACAACCTCTGGCCTGCAACTGTGTTCAGTGGTGATGAATAAGATAGTGATTTTGAAGGATTCTGTAAGTCAATTGAGAAGAAAATGATGGCTGACCTCCATACATATGCAAAAAAATATACCTACCGAGTCCATCAGTATGCTGGAAGAAGTGGATACTGAAAAAGTTTTCAACATCAACAATGAGGTTCCAGTTGCTCATTCAGTGACCGATAGTGAAATAGTTGAAATGGTTCTGAATCAAGGTGATTGTAATAAAAGACAATGAAGATGACTTTGTTAGCACAGCAGGAAAAGTGCTTTTGACAACACAGTGAAAATGTGTGAAGGACTTATTGAAGGACTCTAGCAGCGTGCATTCATAACAGATCAAGAAACCATGTCAGTTTACAAAATCAAAGAGAGACTTCTAAGACAAAAACCAATGTTAATGAGGCAGATGACTCTGGAGGAAATGTTTTAAAAAGGCATCCAGCAGAATGCCTCCTCATCCCTAGACAACCCTCTTCCTGATCCGTCAACTTCTCCTGATCTTCCTTCTCACGATGATGTCAACAGTGATGTACCTTCCCTCTCAAGTTTCTCATGTCTTATGTAGGTTTTGTATTTGTTGTTGCATTTATCTTCTTTTGTAAGCAGAGATCAGGTTTTTTTGGTAAGTGCAAAACAGTATATTCATGTGAAAACTGAATTTCATCTCTTCCTAAAATAACATTATGTATAGCAAATATTCCAAAGTTCAAAAAACCCAAAATCCGAAACACTTCTGGTCCCTGGCATTTCGTATAAGGGTTACTCAACCTGTGTGAAAGAAGAAAGCTGAGAGTAAATGTGAATAAGAGCAAGGTTATTAGGTTCAGTAGGGTTGAGGGACAAGTTGATTGGGAGGTATGTTTGAATGGAGAAAATTTGGAGGAAGTGAAGTGTTTCAGATATCTAGGAGTGGATTTAGCAGCGGATGGAACCATGGAAGCGGAAGTGAGTCACAAAGTGGGGCAGGGGGCCAAGGTTCTGGGAGCGTTGAAGAATGTGTGGAAGGTGAGAACGTTATCTCGGAGAGCAGAAATGAGTATGTTTGAGGGAATTGTGGTTCCAAAAATGTTATATGTTTGCGAGGTATGGGCTATAGATGGGGTTATGCGGAAAAGGGTGGATGTGTTGGAAATGAAATTTTTGAGGACAGTATATGTTGTGAGGTGACATACCCTAATGTCATGAGACAAGAACCATCCGTACAGTGGAACACCAAACGTTGTTTTCATGACAATATTCTTGCTTATATTTCAGTCTCGAACGAGTCTCTGCCTCGGTTTTATGTACGGCGATCCTAAGACAATAACACATTTTCTGTCTTGACATAAAACAGAAAAGACTACACGCTCGTTCTGACAACTTCTTTATTTCCAGTTTCTTTCCAAAATTGTTGTGTTCTTATGTCAAATCGTTATCTATTTCCCCTTCTTTCATATCAACGCTTGGTTGACAGCAGCACAGATGGTGCAAATCCCAACCATAGGAGGAAAAACTTGGTTCAAGAGGGGAATGCTGTGCAGGGGCGGATGACGCAGTGGCTGTGGCCCCGGAAACAAGGAAGACCTTGGGAATGCTGCCGTCACGCTGGGGTGTCATGAACATCATAAATTAGGATAATGCTGTCTCATTCCTCTCCCTCCCGCCTCGCTGTCTCTTCCCTTCCACTCCTCTCTCGCCGCCTCTTCCCTCCCCTTCCTTTTCTCTTTGTCTTTTCCCTATCATCGTTCTTTCTCTTTCTCTTTCCTTTTATTCCTCTCCCGCTGCCTCCTCCCTCTTTCATTGGCCGTTCCTTCCCATCCATCTCTCACTGCATCTCCCCTTCCCCCGCCCCCTCTCTCTCTTTCCATCCATCCATTCCCTACCCTCCCTTTTTCCTTACTTCTTCCCTCCCCTCCCTCTATCGCTACCCCAGCCCTCCATTCCCCTTTTCACTAGCTCTCCCCCCCTACCCTTCTTCCACTCCCCGACTCCCCTCATGCTAGCTCCTCTCTCTCCTCCCCCTCTCACTGTCTCTTCTTCCGTAACCCCTCCTCCCAATTCCCATCATTGTCTCCCTCCCCAGCTTACCATGGCCTCTGTACTCACTCCTGCCTTGTCCTTCTCAAAGAGTGATTCCCTGTAATTCCCATTTACCCACTCTCCTTAATTCCAGTGTTCTCGTAGTCCGCACTAGTAATTTACTTACACGTTTAAGTGCATTTTTCTCACCTTTTATGATAGAAATTTCCTAGACTTTTCCTTTCAGTCTTCTCTCCCTCTATATCAATAGGTGTCTCACCTATAATTCCAGTTTTCGTATCCTCTATAATTCCAGACTTCCCAATCCTCTACACCAGCATTTTTCTCCCCCTCCACCATTTCATTTCCTAACAGAGCGTCCCTCATCGTGACGCGATCAGTGGATTCTACAGAATTAAACCCTGAGTTTAAAGTTCCTTACGTAACATTCAAACATGATATGATGTAATCAGAGATTGCAACACTTTGCTGGGAAAAATGAGTACAAAAAAAATTACCGTAGAACAACGTAACTGGTTAATTTGACGAACTATTTTTTTTACTTGGCCTTCCCGCCTAAGGAGGTCATAGGCCCTACATGAAACACACACACTCACACACACACACACACACACACACACACACACACACACACACAGATATATATTCTTATTATTATTATTTTGCTTTGTCGCTGTCTCCCGCGTTACCGAGGTAGCGCAAGGAAACAGACGAAAGAATGGCCCAACCC
>JAUUDZ010436735.1:0-13365 GCA_032361705.1 Panulirus versicolor
AGCAATTTGTCGGCAAGAGAGTCCCGGGACCCAATCATGATTTCAATGCATACCTAATTTCTTAATATTCAGTCAGAATTAAGTTTGTAAAATAATGGCGTATTTGGGGCCTCCATGTTGTCAAGAACGCCGTCAAAACAACGTTACTTCCTGTGTTGTTATTTCTTTTTTCTTTTTTTTTTTTTTACCCCCTTACCTAACCTCTTACATCACGGCGGCTGTTGCGTAACCTAATTGAGATGTATATATATTCTTTTAGCGTAACCGATTTGGTGCGGACAAAACATGCCACCCCCAGGTCATGGAACAGTCTAGAATATTAGAAAATGGAATTCATGGGAAGTGGAAAATCAGTATTCCTGTTTTCACCAATCACACACGTCGTTAAGACACAATAGATCATCTCTTGATGTATGTTATCAATGTCGAATATATGAGAACATAATTCATTCCAATTTTCTAAATTGTTTCATAGGTATATTTATATTCTCGTACTGAGATCGTGAGGTTTATTGATGAGAATAGAAAAAAATCCGATCTTTTTGGCCATCTCCTTCTGAAAATCAAATCTAGTATTTTCTCAATAAACTGTTTAATATAAGATCGTTTCCTGCACACGTTAATCCCAAAATTTGTTGCCAGAGCGTCAGCATCACTGAATATTAACATAACGAAGGTGCGCGCGGAGTTTCCGGTCACACCCGCCCGGATTCCGAGGTCTTTCCCCAAATTAATTCTCTTCTTGCAAAAGCATCCTTGCCGGTCTCCGAAAGGAGACAGTCTGCCGACCAGCCGCTGACTAACAAGACTTTCAGGATGTTGACCTTTGACCTTGTTAGCTTGGGTCTTGTCAACATGGAAGCACTGTCAATATCATGCAAATGAATTCCTCTCCGAGTCGAACAGTTTCCTGGCTGCCAACCGGTCGTCACTGTGACACAGAAACGCTCATGAATAACAAAGGCTTTAGAAACCTTTCTTTTACAATCATTTCGTTCTGTGCCGCCCTTCTTCAGAGAAAATATTTAGTATATTTCTTCAACTTCACTGGATTTACTTCTAAGTCGTCTTAGAGATTTTTCAAAGTGTCTGAATAGGGAAGAATTGCTTCGGCTCCTCTCGTCTAACCCTGAATTGCAATGTGTTCAGTTTCTACAAATTCAACCAGGTAAGTCTGGAACTAACCTTTGTTATATTATTTTCTATATGATTTTAACACACATTTCTACCGAATGTAAATAAGGCTTTGACATAGGTTCAATGTTGCCTTTGTTAGATTTGTAGTTAGAGACAATTTCATTAGAATAAAATTATGATATGGTATGTCCCAGAAAACTGGTTAGGTATGAAAAATTGAGATTTCTTTGCCAAGCACGTCATTCGAGGTTACTCTATACATAGCAGTCATAAGTGGAAATACAGTGGGCAGTGATGTCTTGACTATCTTAGTCCTGTAATGAATAATGTTGTAGTTGTTGACGATGTCGTCTCTTCATGTGTGGAAATTATAGATAAGTTTCGTAAGATGAATACTGTTGCGAATAATTGACACGCTCCCTGAATAGACAGACCTCAGAGGCAGCTTAAAGTCTATTGTCGGTGCGCTAGTGGAAACCATAATTCGAGACATGATGCTTAAAGCGTTATGGTTTTTCGACGAAATCGATCGTTTCAGACACGTTGATTTATATCATCGACATGGATGGTGAGAGTACAGAGGTTGATGTCATCTGTTTAGATTCTCACAAAGCATATGATGAAGTCCTGCATCAGTATCACAAGCAAAAGTTAAGTCATATGTATACGTGGGGACGTACTTGTGTTCGAAAAAAAGAAATCAAGTTGACTGTCCGTAAGAAGGTGGTAATGATGAACGCCAAATCTTAGAATGGTTAACCGTAACAAGTGGCGTGCCTTAGGGATCAGTTTTGTAATTGCCTGTCTTTCTCATCTACATGCATGACCGTGAAAATGGGAAATAGATCTAAAACAAGATTAGACGCAGAGATATCCAGGGTAGAGCAGCTTTATCAGCTGGAGAGTTTGCTGTTATTTGATCATGTCGAAAGAGGAGGGGAAAAAAAGTTGAATTACAGAAGTTGTTGGAGTTGGTATATTTGTTAGGGATCAGACTGAATCACCTGTAGAACACGACTCGACAAACTCTCTTTTTATGAAGGTGTGCTTGACTGTATGAAGAACAACTTTGGAATGATCCCGAGAAGAGATTAAAGTGGAGTAGGTTTCGGTGGAAGAGGAGGAGAGAGGGTCATGGCCTTGTGTGATCGCGTCTGATACGACGGGCATCAGAGTGGGAGAGATCAAACCATGATTAAGGGGAGAAAGATCTGGTAGAAGAAGGGACTCCATCCCAGACAGGAACACCTCCGCTATGTGCTCAGCACAGCTGGAGGCTTCTCGGCCATTGAAGCGGTTCCCAAACCAAGGAAATTCATTAGAATAAAAAAGAAATGCTCAGGGATGATCCTTGAGCTCTCTCAGTGAGCTACAGATGCCTTTTCTAGCGGGGTCAAGTGGGTGGGCGCGCCCAATTAAAGTTGATGGAGATAAGTTTGTGGTCACAGGAACCTAATGGGACAAAAAAATAATATATGTATATTGGGATGGTTCAGGGGGTTAAAAAGAAAAGAGATCGAGTGTGTTGTTAAGAGTGGTTGTGACCTTGTGTTGGGACTTCGTGTTGGGCGTTTCATTATCAGTTCCAGATCTTTCAGCAGTGATAAAGAGCGCGCCTCACCTCCTCCGGATCATCCTGAATGGAGCGTTGACCAATCCCTTTGGTGTACCGTGAAATCCTTCTGCAATAGAGGAATTCAGCTTGCTGCAGAGGATCGAGTAGTCGAAGAGTTGTGCCCAGTTGTGGGAAAGTATACGGAATGTGACAGCAAAAGTCATTGTGAGTAGAGAGATTTTTTGAGCCCAATGCCTTCAAAGTTGGGAGACTGAATATCCACGAGATGTGGTCAATAGGTACGTTTCTACTTGTGAGTAGAGAGAATTTTTGAGCCCAATGCCTTCAAAGTTTGGAGACCCAATATCCACGAGGTGTGGGCAATAAGTACGTTTCTACTTCAGTAAGAACAAGCACCGACCCTGCTGTAGCAGAGACGATGAAGGAGACCTGTAGTTGAAGAGGTGGCATGGGGGGTACCTCATGTAGTCGAGGAATGATGACTTTTTGTCAACAGAAAATGGGTTCATGTCAACAAAGCGCGCTCGCAGACGGACACGCGTGCGCCTGTGTGTATTCGATAAGATTATTTTATTGTTAATTCGTCTGCTGTGCGCCATTGATACATTCACTTCATATTTAACTATAAATGAGCCATATCAGTGTCCATTTATATACTCCCAAGTGTCATTGTTACACACATTTCATAAACTATCTGGACGATTTAATGATTGTACTCATTTCTTATATATCCACATAACTGGTTATCCACTCAACAGATGGCGCTGACATAGTTATAGTTGGCGGTAATGTCCATTATGATATCTTGTTTAAGGCTTTCTGTTCTTTGTATGTATTATGAATGCAGTGTTTTCTTTGCAGTGTGATAAGGTGAGAGGTTAGAATAAACTCGAAATTACATCGAAGTGAAGAGAAAACCAAACAGTTTTTAAGGTATTTATGGTAGTCAATTTTGGAAGGCTACATTGCGGGGAATGTTGAGGTGGCTCAGAGTGGAATGTCATTTGCACTTCCTTTTACCTGACGTAAACGATTTGTAGCGAATGGGTCAACGGCTGTTGCTCTTGATTTGTCAAGTGTCGAGAATTGAACGTTTTTCTTTTTTTTTAAAAGATGTTATTCATGTCCAGTGTGTGTGTGTGTGTGTGTGTGTGTGTGAAGATTCTCCAAGACTGAGCTTGAAACGAGCACTTGTCAGTGATAGCCAGTTCTCCGATGTGCTATTACTGGCACAGGTCGGGTGTTTGTGTGCTCGGGGTGACATTATTGGCATAGGTCGGGTGTTTGTGTGCTCGGGGTGACATTATTGGCGCAGGTTGGGTTTTTGTGTGCTCGGGGTGACATTGTTGGCACAGGTCGGGTATTTGTGTGCTCGGGGTGACATTATTGGCACAGGTCGGCCCATGTGTAACAACAGTTTAGTGGGCTGTAAGGTCGATGTTTGTGTTGTGTATAATGTGATGTCTCGTTTCATCCCACTGAAATTGATTCCTACCCATCAAAAGAAGGGGGGGATTATACTCCCTCGAATGTAATGTTGCTGTTAGTGGATGATGATACTTAAAAAAACACTTTTGCTGTTTAATGGAGTTTATTTGATCAGGATCTCATCACATTATAACTGTATTATTACCGTACCTATGAAATTGTTCGTCAGTTTCCAAACGAATAAATTCCCGCTTGCATTGACCAATTCCGTTATGATCAGTTGATTATATTAATCATACAACACCAAGGAACATCCTCTAGGGTTCCTGCGGCATCGTGGCTTGCGCTACAATCAGTAGGCGTGGAGAGGATGGACTCCTTTGGAGCGAGAAGTTCTCCGTCGAGATTGTGCTCTGATAATGCAACCTCGCTCGAGTCCCGTAAAGGTCATATACCAGTCATATATCAGGGTGCCGAACGTTACACACACACACACACACACACACACACACACACACACACACACACACACACAAACACTCTGCCTCTTACGAATTCTTAAGTACAAACATTTGGGGTTGGGTGTGACACTGGGTCCTGGGGTGGTGTGGCACTGGGTCCTGGAGTGGGTGTGACACTGGGTCCTGGGGTGGGTGTGACACTGGGTACTGGGGATGGTGTGACACTGGATCCTGGGGGTGGTGTGACACTGGGTCCTGGGGTGGGTGTGGCACTGAGTCCTGGGGTTGGTGTGACACTGGGTCCTGGGGTTGGTGTGACACTGGGTCCTGGGGCTGGTATGGCACTGGGTCCTGGGGTGGGTGTGACACTTGGTCCTGGGGGTGGTGTGACACTGAATACTGGGGTGGATGTGACACTGGGTTTTTGTGTAACACGCCTGGGATAGGAGAGGCCTTGAGGGTGGGTCTTGGGGAATGTGAAGCCTTGGTCGGTGCTGGGGACAGTAACCTCATGGGTAAGGGCAGAAGAAGCCCCTGGGGTGAGTCTGGGGGCCGGAACAACCTTGGGGTTGGCCTGGGAACATTAGAGGTGGGCCCTTGGGAAGCAGGCAAAGCACTTGGAGTGGAGACAAGGGATCCCATGGGCCGGGCCTGGGAGAGGGTAAGAGGAGTCCCAAGGACGTGGACAAGAGATCCCATGGGCTGGGACTCGGGGCTGGGGGAGCCAGAGTTGGGAGTGGGGTGGGGGTGGGGCGTATTTGCAAAGGGAATCTCGTATGGTAATTTTCTTGGCCGGGTAATGTCATCTGAACAATTCGGACATGATTACCTTTGTTGCCCAATACCATCATAGTTCGGATTATGATATCCTGCTATTGGCGGTCCCACGGCAGGTCCCGTCTGCTGGGCTGGGTGCTAAGCCTGAGGGTTAGGTGGTGTTGAACCAGAGGGAGAGGTGGTGTTGGAATCAGAGGGAGGGATGGTGTTGAGCCGAATGGAGAGATGTTGAATCTTAGGGAGAGGTGGTATTGAACTTAAGGAAGGGGTAGAGTTGAGCCGAAAAGGGAGATGTTGAACCGGAGGGAGAAGTGGTGTTGAACTTGAAGGAGAGGTGATGTAGAGCCTTATGAAGAGGTAGTTTGATCCTGAGGGAGAGGTGGTGTTGAGCCAGACGAGGAAGTGTTGAACCTGATGGAGAGGTGACGTTAAGCATAAGGAAGAGGTAGCGTTGAGCCTAAGGAAGAAATGGTGTTGAGTCTAAGGTAAAAGGGATGTTGAACCAGGAGGATGGGTGGTGGTAAATCAGAGGGAGAGATCGTGCTGAACTTAAGACAGAGGTGGTGTTGAGCCTACTGGGTAGATGGCGCTGAACCAGAGGGAGAGGCGGTGTTGAGCCTGAGGGAAAGGTAATGTTGAGCCTGAAGGAGAGATGGTGTTGAATCTGAGGGGGAGGTGGTGTTGAGCCTAATGGAATTATGGTATCGAATCTGAGACGGGTGGTGTTGAGCCTCGGGAGAGATGGTGTTGAACCGGAGGGAGAGGTGGTGTTGAGCCTGAGGGAGCGGCAGTGTTGAATCTGAGGGAGAGGTGGTGTTGAACCTAAGGGAGCGTGTGATTTCCAGGAAAGGTGCTGTTGTACATAAAGGAGAAGTGGTGTTGAGCCGGAGGGAGAGGCGGTGTTGAGCCGGAGGGAGAGTTGGTGTTGAGTCGCAGGGAGCGGTGGACACAGGCACTGGTGGGGATATAACGACGGGTCTCTAGGAGCTACAGTCATCACGAACATTATCATCACTTGGCTGGCGGCCAATAAGAAGGTAGCGCCGGGGGTGGCTGTTCACAGAACACCCTATTAAACACCTCGTTTATCATCATCGTTACACTGATGGCCCCAAGATGGATGACTAGTGGATAGATTTAAGTGTATGGTTGGTCGACTGTCCCCCCCCCCAAGGTTCTCCTTACCTAATCCCACATGACTATTTTTTTACATTCAGGTTTTTGCTCTCGGTTAAGATTATAGACTACGCAGTAAGAACACCGAAGAAATGATACAGATATGTATATCTTTTTTTCTTTAATAGTTTCGATGCCCTGGAGATAACCTGGACATTGTAATATTCACAGTAATGAGTAAGTAGACTTACAAGCGACTGTCGAACTTAAAAAAAAAGAAAAAAGAAAAAAGAGAGGAAAAAAAGATGGACTACTTTACCTGTGGTCCGCTGTCTGTCTGTCTCTCTCTGCGAGGATGAAGTCTTTTCTTCTCTAGCAAAGTCTGAGGCCTGGATGGCTGCCCATGGCGGCTCGGGGAAGTACACACACACACACACGGCAGGTCCGCCTCCTGCCGCTGCGCCAGGGGATATGTGAAAAAAAAAAAAAAGAATCCTTGAACGCCAAGTTGTAACCTGCTTCAGAGATGCACACGTGAAGCTCCTCCACCCAAGGGACCCCCCCACCCCCCGACCCAACCCCAGGCCAGGGCATCACCCATCATACATCAGAGGTGCACACACGAAGCCTCGACACCCAGGGCACCACGAAGGCCGGAGCATCACCCGCTGAACACCAGGGGAGGTGTCCACGTGAAGCCCCGGCTCCCAGGGCACCGCTAAGGCCAGAGCAACGGCTGCTATACATCAGAGGTACACATCCTCAAGTCCTGCTACCCAGGGCGCCTCCCATACGTCAGAGGTGAACACATCAACTCCCGACGCCCAGGAGATAGCCCAGGCCGGGGCAACACCTGCCACACGTCACACTCCGTCACATCGTGGGAAGTAGCAGTAGTAGTAGTTCATTGGTTGGTGAATCTCAGTTACGGTTTCTGGCTCTCTTGGCAAGGCAAAGGCGATTAAGATGATGGGAAGTGAGTGCGGCTAGTCAGCCATGGAACATCTCTAACTCATCTGACCGGGAGTGACGTCTTGAATATTTTCTGAACTTCATTTTATTTTGGTCTTCCTGCTTATTCTTTCTCTCTTTCCCTGTTGCTTAGTTTTCTCTCAGTCTGCTCCATTGCAGTAGTCAGTGATGGAACAACTTCCTACTCTTATATTCTGTCCACAGTGGAGTTCCTCATGGCTCAGTCCTATCCTCTAGTCTCTCTTTTCTACGTACATAATCTTTTCCCTTCGGCTTCTAACCCCATTCGCCCTTATGCCTATGATATACCACTTTACACACATCAACTCTTTTTTTTCCCTCCCTCTCCTTCCAGTACTCGTTCTCTTTCTTGTACTGAACATATTTTCAGTTCGGACTTGTGTACCGTCTTGGAGTGAGGAGCAGCAGCCTGGTTAAAATCAGTGGTACCAGAACGCAACTTCGCCCAGTATTTATCTCTGATTATCATTGTTTCCCATTGTCCAGTTTCAAGACACCTCAGTTTAACCCTATGATAACGTAAGCATGTTTTTCTTATAATGATATACTCCACCCTGTCCTGGGAACCCCATATGCTTCCCAAAAGTTAGAGGTTTCGAATAGGTGCTGTATATTTATGCATTTTGATTCGCCCTTGTATGGAGTACAGCTCACATATTTTGGGTGGTTTTTCGTTCACTTTCCTATGAGGAAGAGTAGAATAGAAAATACGTTTTGTCTCAGTTCTCCAGGCATCAATTCCCTCTCCAGACTATCTCTTTCGTATGCTGTGATGTTGCTGACCTTCCCTTGTTCTATAGGTATTAATCTGGCCGCTGTTTTTGTGACCTGCCTGCACGTGTCTCTGCCGACAAGGCACGCGTCTGGCTGTTGCTTCAAATCTTGAGAAACATTGTCTCTATCATACGAAGAATTATCTGGGAGCCTCCGTTCATCTTTGTTCTACTTTCCAAATCTGTTCTTATTTCTGCTGTGTTGAACACCTGCTGGAGATGTGAACAGTCGAGGATGAAGGATGAAAATGATTTTTCTTGCTTCTCCCTTGATCTTACTCCAGATCGCCAGGAACGCCACCAATTGCCCGTGGTGGCCATGAATATCTCCACAATGGTTCTGGATGTCATTTCTTTGATACCCACTTGCCACTCCAACCTTCGCGTGGTATCGTCAGGAATCGACGAACAACGGCCTCGTTTGGACACATTCACTCCCCATTAGCCATGTATAACGTACCGAAGCCACAGTTCGTCAGTTAAGACGAGGATCACATACTATTTACTGGTTTATCTTCATCGATCCATATTCTCTGGTTCAGCCCATTGACCACGTCGCCACCCTTATACCACATGGATCTGATTCTCACCCTCATGGAGGTAAATGGTCATAGCACTTCACATAATCTCGAGTCTCCATTGACGAGCCCTTGAGAAGAGCATGACTAGCTGGCGAGTGTCGTCTGCCTCACCATTCACTTGTCTGGCTTCTTTTGTTGTCAGGAGAGTTGCCCATCCCTGGCGCATGTGCAGGTGTGGCGCTGCTCTCACTCTCGGTGACGTCACGCCCATTCACAGCCACGACCTGGCCATTCACGCCCGTATCGGAGGCTAAAAGTTCTCCTGCCCTAAGTGAATGATCTGTGTATGCGGTTCACGCCATTCTACAAGTTCTAATTGCTTTTCTTGAAGATTCGTTCCTGGCTGGCAAATGAACTGCTCACTTATCTTGATATAAGATGAGGAAAACTGCTGTATTTTTTTTTCTTTTTACTTCTGTTGTGAATATACCAAATGGTTTGTAGCAGTGTTCATGATGGTGGCCCATCCACTGAGTTTACCCAAGGTAGGAACTCGCCTGTGAGGTTGGGATATTTTACTCATTTAAGCATTTTGTGGACCGGTAAGCTGTTGAAAAGAAGAGGACATCATGTTCAGTAACTGTCAGTTGATGGATTACATGGAGTACTTGACATGTGTAGGTAACAGGCATCCCCGAGGCTCTTGGTTCGACTCTCCGGGCGAGGCCGTCGTGCCGACCTTGAGGGCGAAGAACAGACATGGTAACCAACCCTGAGCACTGCACTTACCCCACTCGCTACCCCACCTCCAGCCTCCAACACCACCCCAGCAGGAACTTCTCAGGCGTAACAGTGATTGGCCTCGTCCCACGCACAGGGAAGGACGGTACTTCAACTTCGAGCCAGACTGGACACTTCGAATCACCGAGATTCAAACACTTCGAAGATGTCTAAGATAGACTTAGCACACTGAGGAGCCACATGGAGTTTCACACTCCGAAGACGTCCAAAATAGACTTAACCCACCGAGGAGCCACATGGAATCTCACACTCCACTGCATTTTTGCTTCATGTTTCCAAGCACTTGTCAATTCCTCGGAGATTTGGATCGTGACAAGAGCGTATCTACACAAACCTTGCTCTCCCTGTTTCCACCTCTCTGGCTGTGAAGACGATCTCGGCCGTTGGTGATACCAGCAGGTTTTTCAGGAAGTGTGTGTGTGTGTGTGTGTGTGTGTGTGTGTGTGTGTTGATGCAACGACAACTTTTGTAGCTAAAGGTTCATGAGAATTGTTGTCTGACACGGACGACAACCGTGCTGCCTCATTACACCGAAGTGGAGTGAGAGAGGTTTCAGGCAAACAGAGAGTTCAGAGTAGTAACGAGGTTTCCTGATGAAGGACTCTTCATTCATATCTGTCCATATAGGTGAAGATATCTGACCGACTTTGTGTGGATGTCTCTCTTCTTCCTAGAGATTACTACCTCAGTACTCATGGCACTAGCAGGCAGTTTACCCCAGCATTCACTGACCTTTTTATGCAGCCTTTATACCCCTGGGTTTGACTCATCGTTTGTGTTTACCCGATCTCTCGTTCTTCGTATCCTTAGATTTTATTGAATTATTTTTGTCAATCAGTAAATCCCCCATTCGTATTCTGATCATCGAGCCCAATACCTTTTAGACCATACTCACTAGTGGGACATGTATATCATACTGCATAGCTAACGTGCCAGCCTGGCAACTTTCGATTTGTCCTGGGAAGTCTCTATACATTCCTTAAGAAACTAATGGCAAGATGCTATATGGTTCGGGAGGCTTGTAAGAGTCGAGGTTCTTGGTTCCAGAAGTTTGTGAGAGTTGAGGTTCCTGGCTCCAGAAGTTTGTGAGAGTTGAGGTTCCTGGTTCCAGAAGTTTGTGGGAATTGAGGGGACTGGTTCCAGAAGTTTGTGAGAGTTGAGGTTCCTGGTTCCAGAAGTTTGTGAGAATTGATGGGACTGGTTCCAGAAGTTTGTGAGAGTCGAGGTTCCTGGTTCCAGAAGTTTGTGAGAGTCTAGGTTCCTGGTTCCAGAAGTTTGTGAGAATTGAGGTTCCTGGTTCCAGAAGTTTGTGAGAGTTGAGGTTCCTGGTTCCCGAAGTTTGTGAGAATTGAGGTTCATGGTTCCCGAAGTTTGTGAGAATTGAGGGGATTGGCTCCAGAAGTTTGTGAGAGTCGAGGTTCCTGGTTGCAGAAGTTTGTGAGAATTGAGGTTACTGGTTCCAGAAGTTCGTGAGAATTGAGGTTCCTGGTTGCAGAAGTTTGTGAGAGTTGAGGTCCGTTGTAAGTCCTTCCCTCTGCAGGTCTCACCTCCATGCGTGTTCCAGGAGTAGATCCGGCCATCCCATTTCCTGCGAGCCGCGGAACTTCCGAATCTTCTGATGGAAACCAATTCTGTAACTTTGTGTTTGACTCCTCACACATATTGTTTCATCTGTCGAGAGAAAAAGAAAAGCTTTGTCTCTTGGGTTCTCGGTACAATCCAAATAGGTAATTACCTCCAAATGACTTTCTCATAGAAATTAACATTGGGGTAATTATGAAATGCACGAAATAGATATATACGTAGGTGCACCCATCACTATCATTATCTATCCGTCTTTAACCCCACCTCCCACCTCTCTTCTTCTGGTCCCGGTGTATCAGCTCAGGCTTGTAGCCATCCGGTTCGACTTAGCTTCCCACCCTTCCGGTTCCCCGAAGACCTTCCTGGTTCCATCTGTCTCCCTGAAGACTCTCCCTGGCTTATAGAAGACTATGCCCATTCCACCTTGCTCCCCAAAGACCATCACGGTTCTATCCGGCTCCCCGAAGGCCCTCCCGGTTCCATCCAGCTTCCCCTGAGACTCTTCCTTACTTTCACTCAGCTCTCCCCAAAACCCTTCCTGGTTCTATCTGGCTTAACCGAAGACCCCCCCCCCCCTCCCGTTTCCACTCGACCCCCACCCTCTCTCCACCCCGACGACGATCCATCCCAGAGTCCTCCCACCTCTCCCCTCCCCCCCCCCCCTTACAGTCCGACCCAGCCCTCACGGTAATACTCGGGCAGGCTTTAACAGCCTAATTGCACAGTCTTCATGATTTATATGTGAGCGCCGGCTCGTGGGTTCCCCTTCCAGGATCTTCCTGGAAAAGCCGCAGAAGGGTGTCCACTTCCCTCCCCCCGTAACCCCCCCCCCCCCGACTGTCTGTCTCGCTTCAACAAACCCCACCCCCTCCCCCTCCTCCTAACTGGAGGTGGAGAATGGAGACTATATTTCCTGACCTCCTTATGAGTGTCTTACCTCCTGACTGGCTCATGCTTCGTGACTGACAGTTGGGCGAGGGAATATATGGGACTGGATCCTTTTGCGATTGTTATCATTAGCCTGACTGTTGACTGGGTCGGTCACATGACAGTTCACCATTCTCTGTCTTTTTTCTCACACTTAGTGAATGAGTACTGCACCTTCCCTTTTCCCCAACTTAGTCGTTCCCCCAAAGTAGTCGTTCTCCGTGTGTAGTTCTTGTCTGTAATCGTCCCCCGAAGTGGTCGTCCCTCAGTAGTCATCTCCCTCAACAATCGTCCTCGTCAGTAATCGTACCCCTCGGTAGTCGTCCCACTTCGATAGTCGTTCCCCTTCAGAAGTTCCCTCAGCAGTCGTCCTATCTCAGTAGTCGTCCCCCTCAAGTTCCTCAGTCGTCTTTCTCCACCTCAGTAATAAACCACTTAAGGTTGACCTCAGTTGGGCTTCTTTCACTTCTTGACCTGCCGTCACTCGACAGATTTCACTGATGTCCCTGAATTTCATAAAGTCTCCCATCCCTCCCTTCCACATTTTCTTTGTTACACTTGTTGCGTTTTCCTCTCATCTTTCATCTCTAAATCATCATCAGTGTACACTCCAAAGGCATCTTTCGCCTTCTATACTTTGGCCTCCTACTCGATATTTCATGGCGTCAGAGGTCATTTATTATCATCTGTGATAAAGATGGGGTGGATATTATTCCATTTTCCTTACTGAGAGACAGAAAAGGAGGGAAATAAAAGAGGAAGGGGGAGTAAGTTTTCCTTTGGGGGACTATTTTTTGTCTTCCATCAAAAGTTTTATATTGTCGCCTCTGGGCGTATGTGCAGCAGAATGTGCTTTATTTCTGATATGGGTTGACTGAACGCAGGTTGCTTTATTTGTGGCGCCTCTTCAGCGGAACTTGATCTGCTTTATTCCTGGTGCAGTTAAATGGTGTATCATTTGGTTAGTGATAGTCACACAGAGTCCACTTTGCTTTATTTCTGATGATATTTATTGGAGATCGGTTTACTTTATTTCTTTCATTTTTTAAATATAGTTTCATTTATCTTTATTTTCCATAATCTTTGACGAAGCTAAATATTTTGATTCATTGCACATATATATATACAATTTAATTGAGCCTAATTTGCATTAAATTTTCGATTGCTTTTGCTGGAAGAAAATGTCTTATATCTGTCTTCCACCAGAATTATCAATTCATCCTTTGGATGATAGTTTTACGTCCCCCAGTCGTGGTCACGGATGATACAGA
>JAUUDZ010436746.1:0-24918 GCA_032361705.1 Panulirus versicolor
ACCCCGGTATACCACATCGTTCCAATTCACTCTATTCCTTGCATGCCTTTCACCCTCCTGCATGTTCAGGCCCTGATTGCTCAAAATCCTTTTCACTCCATCTTTCCACCTCCAATATGGTCTCCCACTTCTTGTTCCCTCCAAATCTTACACGTGTATCCTCTTTGTCAATCTTTGCTCACCCATTCTCTCCGTGTGACCAAATCATTTCAAAACACCCTCTTTTGCTCTCTCAACCACACCCTTTTTATTATCAAATATCTCTTACCCTTTAATTACTTACTCGATCAAACCACCTCACACCACATATTGTCCTAAACATCTCATTTCCAACACATCCACCCTCCTCCACACAACTCTATCTATAGCTCACGCCTTGCAACCATATAACATTATTGGAACCACTATTCCTTCAAACATACCCATTTTTGCTTTCCAAGATAATGTTCTCGCCTTCCACACATTCTTCGATGCTCTCAGAACCTTCGCCCCCTCCACACCCTGTGACTCACTTCCACTTCCATGGTTCCATATGCTGCCAAATCCACTTCCAGATATCTAAAACACTTCACTTCCTCCAGTTTTTCTCCATTCAGACTTACCTCCCACTTGACTTGTCCCTCAATCCTACTGTACCTAATAACCTTTTTCTTATTCACATTTAGATAGATAGATAGTATTCTTCACCTTTAAAAACAAAGTAAGGAAGTTTGAGATATATAGAGAGCATGGGCATAAATATTGTGAAGCAACTTCTAGCATTACTTTATTACAGAAATCAGTTATCCCATTGCTAATTGTTTTCAGTATACTGTTTTTATTAGAAATATACCACTATGAAAAGTCCTTGGTGTATATGAACTATCAATAACTAATTTGGGTCTAAAATCTTTGTTTCAGAGATGGATTACTGTGAAGAGTCCCATCAACAGAAGAACTGTTGATATTAGGGAGATGTTACAGGAGTCTAACATCACCCTTCTGCCTGGTGAAGTGTATCCTGAAACTGTTAATGTAATAACCACCAGAATGAACTATAAAGATGACCCCTCCAAAGAAGAAGGATTATCACAATTATCATCTGTTGAGCCTTGCTGTGGGACTCATCTTCTCAATACTGGAGATATTGGTAGTTTTGTTATTGTGAATATTGTAAGTAATCATCTCTATAGTATCATGAGACAAAGAATTTGAAAAGCTTTTGGAAAAGTTCAGTGTATGCTTGGATCTCAGTGAAGAGGGAAGAAATGATCTTATTGCTGGAGACAGAAAGGAAAAAATTAAAGTAAAAGTAAGAATAGCAGAAGGGAGAAGTAAGAGAGGGGAGTTGCTGAATCAAAAGGAGAAAATGAAAGCAAGATGGAAGGAGTATTTTGAAGATCTGATTAATGGGAGAAAGTAAGACAGCAGTTGTTACACACATGGGTATGGAAGATGGAAGGAAGAGGATACAAATGCAAGGGTCAGCAGCAAGAAATGATATAAAAAGGGCAATAATGAGGCTGAAGGTTGGAAAAGCACCTGGAGTGGATGGGATTATGGCTGAAATGCTGAAGTATGGAGAAATGTGATAAAATGAGTGCATATGATATGTAATTTGGCATGTGCCTAAGGATTGGGTGAAAGCTATTATTGTTCCTATATTCAAGGTTAAAGGTGCTAATGATATATGTAGCAGTTATAGGGGAATTAGTTTGTTAAGTATACTGGGAAAAGTGTATGCAAGAGTGTAGATTGATATTGTGCTGGAAATGACTGAATTGCAGAATGTGAGGAGGTAGGGGATGTGTGGATCAAAATTTTGTGGTGAGAACAACTGTGGAAAAGTATCCAGGAAGAAGGCAAAAAGATATATGCAGCTATTATGGGTATGGAGAAAGCATATGACAGAGTGAAGTGGAATGCTGTATGGGATGTGTTAAGGATATATGGGTTAGGGGGACAACTGTTGGATGGTGTGAAAGCCTCCAATAGAATAGCAAATGCATGTGTAAAAGTAGATGGAGAGTTGAGTGAAAGTTTCGTATCCATGTGGGTGTGAGGCTGGGTTGTGTGATGTTACACTGGCTTTTTTACATATATTTGGATGGAGTGATAGGAGAGGTGAAAGCAAAACTAGGGAAAGGGGGTGCAGAGATGGAGTGTGCCAGTGAGGTATAGTGGCCAGTGACAATCCTGTTTGCAAATGATGCTCTGTAGTTTGCTGAGAGTGAAGAGGAGTTGTTGAAGGTTGTAAGTTTATTTTATATGAGTAAGCATAGGCTATTGATTTTTTTTCATACATGCTTGCTATTTCCTGCATAAGTGAGGTAACAAGAACAGATGACTGAGCCTTAGAGGGGAAATTCCTCACTTGAC
Organism: Panulirus versicolor; assembly: GCA_032361705.1. NCBI lineage: Eukaryota > Metazoa > Arthropoda > Malacostraca > Decapoda > Palinuridae > Panulirus > Panulirus versicolor. Next base: position 2,359 of record JAUUDZ010436746.1, read on the forward strand.
TCCTTAGAAAGTGATACAGGAATGGAGGATTCCCAACCAACTGCTCCCACCCCTCTTAGTTGCCTTCTTCAACACAGGGAGTATGTGGGCAGTATTGTTTCTCCCCTAACCTCAGGGATTAATGAGAGCCCCAAATATCGATATTGGGTGAAAAATTTGCTCACTAGCTAATTGAAGGTTAATGTGAGTAAAAGTGAAGTAATGGTGTTTGAAAGGAAACTGAGTGAAAATATAGATTTTGTAAATCCCTATAGAGTGTAAGAAGAAAGTGTACTAAACTGTGTAATGGACATGCTGGGAGAAAGACTGGAAGAGGTGAGAGAATTTAAGTATTCAGAAGCTTTCTTGGGTACGTTTGGTGAGATGAAAGAAGAGACAAGGGAGAGAGCATTACAGGACAGAAGAGTCATTGTGAACCTTAATAGAATAATGAAGGGTAAAGGTGTAAGTATGGAAGTGAAGAAAGGACTAAGAGATGGCATAGTCCTCCTGACCTTGACCTGTGCAACTGAACCATGAACATGGAATGAGTCACAGAAATAAGAAATATAGGCTGTGGAAATGAGCAATTTAAGATGAGCATGTTGTATGACTAGATGGAATGAAGAAAGAAATGAGGGGATGGTATGACAGGGAATGCAAATGGAATGAATTTTGGAGTGGTAGAGTAGGTGAAATGTAATACTTTCAGGTGGTTTGGGAATGTAGAAAGAAAGCAAGACTGAATTTACAAGGAGAGTGTATGATAATACAATTCAAGGGGTTGGTGTAAGAGGAATACCACCTGTGACATGGGAAATAGACTGGAAGAGTACTGGAGGGAGAGAAGTGGTGGAAGAGTGCATGGAATGGTGTATGAGAGGGAGGCATGTAAGGACAGGGATAAGTGGAGACTCTTTTGCCATACTCACCACTTGATGGGAGTTCCTAGAGGGAATGACCATCAGAGCTATAGCTAGACAGATAGAAGAATAGCATTAGTTTAGTGGAGGATATGTCAATGAAATATAATGGAGTTTCTTAGGTTTGTGTTTGAAAGGATAAATTGAAAATGTAATTGACCTGAATGTCTTCCAATTTAAAAGTAAGAAATAAAAGTATTACCAAAATTCACCCAAATTGGTTGAAATATGCAGGTAACTCAAAATGTATTGCTTACTAGGCTTTATATTTTTCATAACAGTGGCCATCTGGGAAGGTGGATAGGGTGACCGTACACATATTTGCAAAGGGACTGTCCCTACCATGGTTAATTCGTATTGATTAGAGAAGATTGAAATGGGATAAGTTAACAGATTATGACAACTTTTTTAAGTCACAGAAACCATCTTGGGTGATGGTTGAGTCACCTGAAACCATTTGAAAAGTCCCCACCCTCGGACTGTCTCTGCTAAGTTTGTTTCAGTTTGTCTCAGTATTTTCAGAAAAGAAGATTGATTGTGAAAAATTAACAGACATGATATTTATAGAAGTAGCAACCATTTTGGATGGTGGATAAAGTCCCTGGACTTAACTTTGAAAGCAACCATCCTGCCAGTGAAAGGTTAATGGACAGATGATGACAGAAAACAGATGATGGATGGATGGATGCCAAGAGATGGCAAGAGCTCGAGTGGCTTTTGGCCAAATAAGCTAAAAGTGTATGCAAATGTATTGAAAAATTGACTGTGAAAAAAAAAAGATCATATATTAATCAGAAAATAAGATCAAGATAAAACTATCTAAACATGGTGATTATTTGGTTTTTAGTAAAACCTGGAGCAATTACTAATTAGAACTGAATAGCATTTTTACCACTTTGGGTGTTTTGATGGGATGATGATATGAATAAGTTTAGTTTTAACATGATTATATAGACTCTCAGGTGATAGTATTTTTAGGTTTCTATTAAATTTTTTCTCTAGAATACTGCTGGGTTTGGCAATACTCGTATTCGTGCTGTATGTGGTGAATTGGCAGAGAAGGCGAAATCAGATGGTGCGGTAGCCCTTCAGCAGCTCGAACAGTGGGAGACGTTAGTGCAAAAGGAGCTTGTTGCTGGTGTGAATGAGAGGTAAAACTCATGCATATGCTTTGTTTCACTCAGGTTTTTGTAGTTAATAGTACTAGATTGCTTAGCATCAAGCATAAAGAAAGATTTGATGGTAAAATATTTATTCAGTTATTTATTACTGAATGAATTGCACATGACAGCTAGAGACAGAGTGTGAATGAATGTGTGTGTGTGTGTGTGTGTGTGTGTGTATGTGTGTGTGTGCTATATCATGTGTGGTAAGGTGGCAACGGGAATGGATGAAGGCAGCAAGTATGAATATGTACATATGTATATATGTATATTTCTGTGTATGTATATGTTGAAATGTATAGTTATGTATATGTGTGTGTGTGGGCATTTATGTATATACATGTGTATGTGGGTTGGTTGGGCCATTCTTTCGTCTGTTTCCTTGTGCTACCTCGCTAACAGAGGAGATGGCGTATAAATAAGTATATATAAAATAATTCATTAAATCCTATGGACCTGCAAGAAAATGTACGCAAGTGCTGAGAAAATCAAAGTTTTTAATTAAAGATGTTTGCAGAACAAAAAGATTTTTTGCTTCATACTTGTGCAGCTATGATGATATAGTCATTGTAAATATATACACTATATATGTACAATCATTCCATTTGTATATGAGGTGTTACAAACAAACCAAGCACTAAATGCCTATGCAAATGCAAAAATATGCATGTTTGGTAAAGAGCAAAGAAAAGGTAGGAAGTTGTTGTATGCCATAGCTATAGTGGTTAAGTGACCAGAGCTAAAAAGAAACTTCAGGCAGCAATGACAGGTTTTTGTATCATATCGTGAGGTTTTCTTTTATGCTATTTGTGCTAACATTGTCTAACTGTTTAGTTGTGGGACAAGAAGTATGGAAAATTGAGAGGTTTGAGAGGACTGCTGGAGAAAATCTCTTTGCCTTTGAATCAGAAAACAAAAGAATAAAGAATTCACCTTATAAACAAGTCTGAGTAGAGCCTATTCTTTTAAAAAGAGCACACTTTTCTTTCATTTTTTGAAGTTCACTCTCGGTCATGTTTACATTCTTGATGCAAGACACACATATAAATGAAGCATATAAGCAAAGGCACTAATGCATAGGGGGGAGCTTGGGTTGTTGACTTATAATAGCTTTTTCCTCTCCCTCAGCACTATCTCTTTTTTATTGTTTGTGTGTGTGTCATAAAAGTGCTATATTTTTTCCCCTCAAGAACCTTTGCTCTTTTAATGTTCTCTGCATGGGACCATGCCTTAGCATAATTATAATCTGGTTAGTCAAGCTACTCTACATTTTTATGGGCCAAGATGCAGTGCCTGAGGATTGGCAGAAAGCACATAAAGTTAGTGGGACTATAGTGAATGCTTGAATTACAGTTATAAATCTGTCAAGTATACTTCATAAGGTGAATGGGAGGGTGGTGATTGAGAGGATGGTGTCTTGCACAAACTGTATGATGGGAGGAGCATTGTGGTTTCAAGAAAAGTAGAGGGTGTGTGGAACTGATGTTTAATCTGAAGAATTTGCCTGACAAGTATGTCGAGAGAGTGAATTGTTTGTGGCATTTATGTACCTGGAGAACACTCATAATTTGATTGACAGAGAGGCCTTGTGGAAGTTTCTACACGTATATGGGGTAAATGGAAAGCTACAAAATACAGGGAGGGGACTTTACTGGGAGAGTAAGGCACATGTGTGAGGAAGAAAGAAGGAAGGATGAGTGTTTCTTAATGAAGGTGAGTCTGTCAGGCATTTCAATGTGATAAGTTTTAACATCAAATTTAGTATAGATTAGAGACACAAAAATTTGTGCATAAAGCTAGAGGAAATCAAGTTTTTTGGTACTCTTTAAATTCTTAAGAGATATCCTTCATCCAATAATATGTATATGATATTTCTGGATTGTGAAAAACTGTTTATACCTTTATTTCAGATTATCCAGGTTTGAAGAGCACATTCATGAATGGTGCAGTACCAGAAAAGATCTAATAATACCATACCTAACACGTGCCCAAATCAGTGAATCCACAGATAATCTTGTAAGACTTCTAAGGAATGCTTGTAGGGGAGACACAAATAAAGAGGTTAGTGTACCCAAACATTTTTGCATTGTTATATATTTCATGGCTATAGATTGAGTGACCTTAGAGTTTGTAGTACTTTAACCTCTTCATGATGTCAAAAGTAAAAGATAAAATAGGGTATACTGGTTTCCCACATTATTTACAAATATATTGAAAAGCCAAAGGAAGGAACTTGAGAAAGCAAAGACATATTCTGCACACTGTCATTTGCTTTGGAGATGTCAAGGGCTGCAACAAAAGATTTACCAAAATCTCTTAAGAGAGGAGGACCACAGGAGAATCACACAAAGAGATCATTAGCAGATCTTGAACTGAAAAAGTACTTTGGTACTTGTCCAAAAATGTCCATCTCAGTTTTCTATGTATTCCTGATCTTGCTATCATTCCTTTCCTTGTTTTCACTGTTAATATTATCAGAGTAGAGATTCCACACATTTTCCCTCGAGTTCTTACAGATGACTCTGTATTTTGTCTCTTATTTAATACTCTCATATAACTCTGGTTTTATACTCCATCCAAACCTATCATGCTTATATAGGCGTCAGAATACTGTTTTATATAGAGATGGATACTTTAGATCCAAAGTCTTTACTAAGAATAATCTTTATGTATTAAGGAGGATGCTGCATTCATTTAAAGGCTAACAATTTTTATTTATATCAGCTTTAGTTATGGATTTTGGAATGTCAGTGATGGCTGCATAATGAGCCAGCACTTCAATGGTATCAAGTTGCTTTCCTCAGACCCAGGTAGCTGTCTCATCGTTCTGCCTCACCCACGCATGTACTTCTGGTATTCTGTCCATGAACGTACAGTCTCTCCTTGTTATATATAACACATGACAGTGCTTGACTTGCACAACTCATTCTTTAGAATTCTAGATTTTCCTGTGGTGAGCACTATGCATTAGCCCTACCTTCTGGCAAAATGGTAGGGGGCAGTAGCTGGAAATAATAGGTAGGAACATTAGGCAGGAGCATTATGTAGAAACATTAAGCAAGAACAATAGGTAGAAGTAGTTGGTAGGAACATTAGGTAGGAACCACTTGAAATGCTGTGCTAGAATTGCCCTCTGCCAGTGGCCTCTTAGGCCACTGGCAGAGGTTGTGGCACTAAAGGCTGAGAAATGGCACTGGAGTTCACTAGTTATGGAGACTTTTGCTGTGGCTACCCCTTTGAGGGAGTTCCTGGAGGGAATGGGTGTCAGAGGTTCAGATAGATAACATCAGATAATACTGTACTCTGTCTTATTCTTTTGAATGATTTGGTAAACTTGGTGAAGCTGAATTCCTTAACACATGGCCACCATTTCTGTGGATAAAGAATGAAATAATGGCTTCGTCAGAACCTCTGGCAACTAAAATCAAACCATTTCCCTTCAGCATTTAAAACCATGAGGGATTTTGTTATATTGTGTACTCTCTTTCCATAAATGATCTCTTAAATTTTTAAACCTTTTCAATACAATGCTAATGATTACACTTTATGCACCAGCTCACTTTCCCTTCCTTCCTCCTTCTAATACTTATTCTCTTTCTTATAGTGACCATATTGTCTTTTTCAGTTAAGACTTGTGTAATATCTTGGAAAAAGTAAGCAGTTACATGGTTAAATTTAACAATACTAAAATGCAATTTTTCCCAATATTTCTTTCCAAGTGTTACACTTTTTCCTCTTTTCAGTTTCAAACATCACAATTCAGTCCTCTTATAAACATGTTGAACATAACCATGTCCTCCTCTCCTTCCTGGAAACCTTATCAACATCACAAACTTTGCTTCCCAAAGCAGTGGGTATTATACAGATGCCATAAATATTTTCATGTGTACACTTGTATCATAGCTACAGGGGTTTTATTCTCCTCACTTATGTGATGTGATTCTTTGTAGACCTTTCTATTAGACTGAGTGTAATCAAAAGCTTTCCTTCTCATTAATTCCTAGCCAACCCTTTTTTGTATGCTGTGATGCTGCTACCCTCCTTCTGTTCTACAGGTATTATTTTGGCCACTACTCCCATAAGCTGTGTGCATGTGTTCTCTACCACCATGGCGTGGACCCAAAGCACAAATCTGACTTCTGCTTTGCACAGCCATTTGAAAATTGCCTGTTATGATAACACTGTCTTTCTTTGAACAGTTAAGCTGTGAAATTCTCTTCCTCAATTCATCTTTCCCTCTTCCTGTGACTTTCTACATAATTAATTTCTAGTGTTTTTCTATTACCTTTTTTCCTTTAATCTGAGATGGTCTGTGTACAGGTAAATTACTTTACAATACCAAGATGGCACAAGACCAACCATGGCCATCTTGAATGAAAGAAAAATGACAAGTAGAAGAGTAAGAACAGAGCAGAAACATATTTGAGCTCTTCAGGTGTTTGCAGATCTTACTCGGAAAAATGACAAGTAGAGGAGTAAGAACAGAGCAGAAATATATTTGAGCTCTTCAGTTGTTTACAGATCTGACTCTTAAAGGAGGAAATATTACAGGAAGAGTGAAAGATACGAGTAGTAATTATCCAGTAATATCATTTTACAGTGCTGTTCTGTATACTGAAGTTAACTTAGTTTTGGAAGAGAAGCAGTTTGATTCTGAGTATTGAAAAAAGCCATATTTCTTTTTACTAAAGGTTGAGAAGAGTTTTCAAGCTCTTGATGCAGTGTGCAACAAGAAGATCACTATTTCCTTAGTTAATGAAGTTATTTCACAGATAAGAGAAGAGAATAATATTCAGGCTTTCACTTTAACATGCATATTATGAAAATCATGATTATAAGTAATTGAAATTAATATGATGATGTTTTCTATTCTGTCATGATTTATAGATGGTGAGTGAGATGAAGCAAGTTATTGATCAGCAAAAAGATGGCCCTATCATCCATCTCTTGAAGACTGACTTTGGTACAAGTAAAGCTATATTGAGTAAAGCAAGTGCTCTTGCAAAGCAACGACCAGTTCTTGTATTAGCAAAATCAGAAGGAATTATAAAAGGCCGGTCCACTATACCAGAGGTATGATTATATTTTCAAATTTACCATGCATTTATATACTATGGGTAATTAACTCAGAAAAATTAGGCTTAGGATCTTATGTAAAATTTATTATGCAGCAGCAGTGTCATAACCAATGAGGTTAGGAGGTGCCGCTACCGTGAAAGGTGAAAAAGCTCAAGACTGGGGAAAGTTGTCAATGTTTCAGTACCTCAAGGGGATACTTTAGTTTTCCTAGAGTACCCAAGTCTCATTAAGCCTTCTCATGGTGACCTCGTTAATACACCTCTTAGGGGTGGAACTCCATCAGGGCAGTCCTTTTAAATTTAGACAAAAAAAACCTGAGGTGTGTTGGGACTTTTTACTTTTTGGATAATTTTGGAGCCTTGCTGCCTCAGGAAACATTGTGTTTAAGTTGCCCTCTGACAGTGACCTGTCAAGGGTGAGGCACAAAAGGCTGAGAAGTGGCACTGGAGTCTACCAGTTATGCCGAGTGAAAGAGACGAATGACTGATAGTGATGATGCTGAAGGTAAATGGGATGACTGGTGAGAGTAAAAGGAGAGAGCTTGTGGAGAAATTTAAAAGTTATAGCTTGGATGTGCTGGGGACTGGGGAAACCCATTTCCTTGGGCAGGGTGTGTGGAATGAAAACGGAAATGATGAATGCAAGCTATGGGAGGGCATGGAAGGAGTGTTATGGATGGGAATGATTAAAAATTTTTTAGGAGGAGGGAAAGAAGGATGAACAATTATGCTATTAGAGCATGGATGGAATGGATCAAGAATAGTGTGGGTGAAAGGAAAGATTGGGATTGTGAAGTATGCTTTTGGTATGTGTATATGCACTTGTGAATATGAAGACTGTACGAGGTAAGGATGAAATGAAGCTTTTCAGAAGAAATCTGAATAAATGGTTTTGAGAATGAGAGAAACTTAGTTATATTGGGTGATATGAATGCAAAAGTGGGATGTGATGAAATTGGTGAGATAGTTGGTAAATGGGGGGGTGCTTGGAGTAAATGAGAATGGAAGTTATCTTGTGGATATTTGTGCTAAGAGGGGTTTATTCCTTGCACAAGATGGTCCACAGTTATACATAGATGAAGAATGATGATAGAGAAGAGCAAAAGGCTTTGATTGACTATGTGGCAGTTGATGAAAGACTGAGAAAGGCCACAGTAGATGCTAGAGTTATGAGAGGATTCTTTGGAGGTATGGAGCAAGGAAGAATGGAGAGGTAAAAGTGTTGGCAAGCGGGAAGATGAATTAGAAAAAATGCAGAGAGGAATGTGAAAGGAAGTGAAAGGAAGATGGAAGGAGTATTTTGAAGAACTGATGAATGTGGGAGAAGGGGAGACAGCAGTTGTTACATGCATGGGTATTGAGGATGGAAGAAAGAGGATACAAGTGGAAGGGCCTATAGCGAAAAAGGGAGGTAAGAAGGCCAATAATGAGGCACCTGGAGTGGATGGGATCATGGCTGAAATTCTGAAGTATGGAAGATAAAGTGTGATAGAGTGGATGCATCTGATATTAATATTGCATGGAGACAGAAGGTTGTGCCTGAGGATTGAGTGAATGCTATTATTGTTCTTTCATTCAAAGGAAAAGGTGCTAAGGATGTATGTAGCAGTTATTGTGGAATAAGTCTGTTAAGTATACCAAGAAAAGTATATGCAAGAATTTTGATTGACAGAGTCATGGAAGTGACTGAATGTAGAATAACTGAGGAGCAAGGGGGCTTTAGGAAAGGTAGGGGATGTGTGGATTAGATTTTTGTGGTAAAGATTATATGTGGAAAAGTATTTAGTGAAAGGTAAAAAGTTGATTGCAGCTTTTATGGATCTGGAGGAAGTGTATGACAGTCGAGTGGAATGCTTTATGGGATGTGATGAGAATATATGGGATAGGGGGACAACTGTTGGATAGTATGAAGGCCTTCTATATAGGAGCAAATGCATGTATAAGAGTGGATGGAGAGTTGAGTGAAAGTTTGGTATACATGTAAGTGTGAGGCAGGGTTGTGTGATGTCTGTGGCTTTTTGATATAGATGCAGTGATAAGAGAGATGAAAGCAAAACTACAGAAATGGGGTGGAGAGACAGAGTGTGATGGTGAGATATGGTGGCTAATGGCAAGCTTGTTTGTGGATATACTGTGTTGTTTGCTGAGAGTGAAGAGTTGCTGCAGAAGATTTTAAGTGTGTTTTATGATGTATGTAAGCATAGGCAATTGAAGTTAAATGCTAGTAAAAGTAATGATGTTTGAAAGGAAACAGAGTGAAAGTATAGACTTTGTACAACCATATAGAGTGAAAGAAGAAAGTGCACAAAATTGTTCTTTGGGTATGGGGGAAGAAAGACTGAAAGAGGTGAGAGAATTTAAATATTTAGTTGTGGTTGTGGGTAAGTTTGGTGATGTGGAAGGAAAGATAAGGGAGAGACCAGTACAGAGTAGAAGAGTCACTGGGTCCCTTAATAGAATAATGAAGGGTAGAGGTGTAAGTTTGGAAATGAAGTGAGAATTAAGGGACAGCATAGTTCTCCCAACCCTGACCTATGCAGTCAAAACTTGGAATGAGTCACAGAGGTCAAGAATCCAGGTTGTGGAAATGAGCTATTTGAGAAGAGCATGTGATGTGATTAGATGAAATGAAGGAGGAAATGAAGGGGTGTATGAGATGTTGTACGGCAGGGTATGCAAAGAGAATGAAATGTGGAGTGGTAGAGTGGGTGAAAACAATATTTGAGGTGATTTGGGCGAGTGGAAAAAATGCAAGACTGGAAGTTTACAAATAGAGTGTATGATAGCACAATTAATGGGGTTGGTGTGTGATGAAGACCATCTGTGACATGGGCAAATAGGATGGAAGAATACTAGAAAGGATATAAATGGTAGAAGAATGCATGGAATGGTGTATGTGATGGAGGCATGTAAGTGAAAACTCTTTTGCTGTGGTCCCTTGAGAGTTTGTGCAGGGAACAGGCATCGGATATATAAATAGATAGATAAATTAATGTTGTGTACCTCATTTCAAACAGCTTCACATGTTATCCCATACATAAAAAGTGTTTCTCATTGGCATCTTGTAACTGTATGAACACATCCCATTTTTTTTATTTCACAAACAATACATTGAGAATAGCATAAAATAGCATGTTTGTAAATTCAGTTTCTGCTAACTCTGACATGCCCATAAATGTCAGCCCTTACATTTGGGATATTACACACTTCTGTAGTTCAATCTTCCTCAAAATACACTTTTCTGTGTTACTTTCAGCATCATTTTGAACCTGATACCTGTATCTTCTAACTCATTCAAATTTGCATCATGGATCATCGTATTCAAATTACATGGCTCATTGCTTTTACGCCATTTTCTCACACCATATCACTTGCAGGTAATTCCATTTTCATGATTCTGTCTCATTCTAAGTTTCTGTATATCTTTATGCAGTATGCTATATTAGCAGTTGCAATTCTGGTGGTGCCACAATCTACCTGAAATAAAAATAAGACTTTTCTCTCTCACAGGCAAGGGTGGGGCATAATTTGTTAGATATTACTAAGATATTGTTCTTTATCCTGCTGCTAGTATTTGGTTACTGTGTCTGGGTAAAGGAATATGGGGTAACTGATTGTTTGTAATATAATCCTGACTCCTGATAGGTTACCTTTGTTTACATTGGTTTGAAACTAGGCTCCTGGCAATACTGTTCATAAACTGTAAGCAATCTCTGTGGATGGAAGTTATGTACATTTCCATAAGTGATTATATTGTACTTGTGTCCTTTTTTTTTCAAATTTCAAATTACATGCACTGACAATATTTTCAACTGCTGTGGTATTAGTGAAAAATGGCTGTACTAATTTTTCAGGAAATGATGTCCGGCGGGGCTTCAGCCACTGCATGGATGTCTTGTGTAAGTAAAATTTTGGGTGGCAAAGTCGCAGCACCAAGAGGTCAGAATCCTCTCCTGGTATGCAATTTTCGAAGTCACAAAGTAGACCTTAGAAGTATAGAAAATAAGCTGAAAGAAGCACTTGAAGCCTCTAAATATTACATTGAGAAATATTAAATGGGTGCAAAAATAGTTGATCATTTCTTATCCCTCTATTTCTTTATTGGTTCTATTTAGATAACCATAAAATAATCCATTTACATACAAGCTAAGCATGTATATTTGTATAAAATAAATCATACTATAAATACAGAAATAATTTTCCATGTACTGTCAATATGAAATATTTAAGTATATATATTCATTTTCCCTGAAGATTAATTGTGTTATTTTTTGTACTGATGTATATATATTATTAAAATCACTCAATGTGTATACCATAACTCATAATATCTTGGAAAATAAAAAAACTGTAATGCTTAAAATAAATAGTTTTTTCTAACTGCTAACCAATACTTTTCAAATCTTTATTTACAAGCATTACTGCATAACTTTCTAAGGGCAGCTTGTACAAAGGAGACAACTTTCTCATAGGAGTCAGCCTTTCTGTAATACAAGAATATTAAATGTCATGCTATGAACATCAACAAGAATTCTATGGACCAACATCTCTGTATATATTCAAACACTACAGGGAACTAACTTTCTAAGTCAGAAGGTGTAGCTTAATCTAAACACAATATGCCATAACTATTACCTCTGCGCAAGCAATGATAAGGAGTACTCAGGTAACTCTCTCCAGCCCTAGAACCTTTCCACACATAATATTAGCTCATTTACGAGAATTTCAAAATAAAGTAACAGATAAATTAGAGAGCCAACCAGTTTGTTTACTGGGTGGTTCACTATACATAAATTTTGCAACTCAAGCATATAAATTTGTCTAATTTTGTTTATACTTGTTTGCCGTTTCCTGCATGGTAAGGTAATGCCAGGAACACACGGGAACAGTCTCATTTGCTTACATCCACTCTCTCCCTGTCATTTATAATGCACCAAAATCACAGCCATCTATCCACAACCAAGCCACATAAACCTTTCAATGGTTTCTCCTGACCAATTCATATGGCCTCACTCAGGCTACAAATTGCATCTCACACCCTTTATACTACATTGCTCTAATTAACTTTATCTCATGCATGCCTAGCACCCTCTTGTGTGTTCAGGCCTCAATAACTCAAGAATTTCTTTCTCTACATACATCCATCTCCTTTTCAGTCTACCCTTACCCCTTGCTCCCTCCACTTGTGACCCATATATTCACCGAGTCAGTCTTCTTTACACATCCTTTTCATATATCCATATCATTTCAGCCCACCCTGTTCAGGTCTCTCTATCATATTCTACTTACAACTACATCTCTCTCACATAGTTATTCCTTAAAAAACAATTAACTCTCCTCACACCACATACTGACTTCAAGAATTTCATTTCCAGAACATCCTCTCTTTGTATTTTTGTATGTAAGATCACGACATACACCCGTTCGGTACCATTGGGACTACTCTGTCAAACTTATCATCTTTCCCCTCATAGACTGACTTCTCTTTCATGGTACTGGAAAAAAATAATAAAAAACAAATGGGAGACCTATTGCAGGAATGAAATTTACCCAAGCAAAAGTAAAAACAGTTTCAGGAGAAGGTCATATGCAAGGAACCTCTTAGATTTCTATGAAAGTGAACTCTGTTTTAGACCAAAGAGAAGGCTGATGGATTGTTTTTATTTGGACTGCCAGAAGGTATCTGACATTGTACCACGTGGGAGGATGATTAAGAAGCTGGATCACTAGGCAGGAATAAGGGGAAGACTCCTTGATGGATGGAAGAGTATCTTAACGGAATGGATCAAAGGACACTTCCAATGAGCTTTTTTGGAATGTTGTAAATATCATTCTACCAGACATCTGCCCATTTCATTCCATACTGTCCAAGGAAATATGAGTTATGCTTTCTTCTCAGTGTTCTGAACACCACCCAACTCTACAGTTTTACAAACACCAATTCAACATATCACAAGGTCCCTCAAAGCCAAGATGCAATTTTCACACTGAATAGTTACTCACCAGTTGCCCTGTGCTCAACCTACAAAGACACACATTATCACACTTCTTGACAAATGGTCCAATCCAGTGGACATGGTTGGCTTCTTGAGTGCTGTGGGAGCCTCATAGAAGAGGATTGTGGGACAGGAGGATAAGGTGAGATTAGACTGATAGAGATATTGTTGGATGAACAGAAAACTCACCTGTTCAGTGGCTTACAAATATCGAGATGGGTTGCATCAACTTCATGAAATATTCCAATTCCTGGATCTGTAACAAAAAAGGAAATAGATTTGAAATTATTCATGACAAGGTACTAGATTAAGTGGCCCAATTAGCAAGGGTAATGTTACCGCAGAAAGAAACATTGAGGGGTTATATAAAAATTTCCTCTTCAAAGCATCTGAACTATAATTATCTATTTTGCTAACTTATGGGAGTGATTCAATCTTAACCCCTTCATTCTTGACTGCATTAATAAAGCAGTCTCCCTCAGTCTGAGCAATATTACCAATAATTAAAATATCAAGAGGAAATATACAGGCCATTTAAACAATCAGCCATTTAAACCAAGTGTATTACAGATATTTGAAATCTGGCATTAGACTTGGTATTTGCACCTTGGCACACTGCAGCCATTTAACTCAACAACATAGTCTGTGACTTGTGAATCATCCTCCAGATACATTACTCTCTGTTTGCTTGAAGATTGAGTCTTCCCCTAATATTATATCTAACATAACTCCTATGCTCTTGACACTACCTTGCTAACATGGGAAATGGTGAATATGTATGAAAAAAAATCCTTAGTCTCCTAATATGTATAACTGGTTGTTATTGTCATATGAATCCCACAAAATCTTGTTTGTTTACAATGTGTATTTGGGCTGGGACCTAGACTGGGTGTGCATGCCCCATCCTCTCTTCATGGTTTTCTCTGCTTTTGGATATTTCTGTATGGTAGTAAGTGATTACATGTGGCATCTATGAGTCTGCGGACCTCCGATTAACTATCTATTCTGTGTGCATGTAATGGTGGAAACCTGTCCCTAACCTGTCCTATCTTCTCGCATTCTTGGGTAAAATGCAACCGTGGATACTGTGCCGACTGGGTGGTATTTGCCGCCACATATAAAGGAACCATTAGTTCCTTCAAATGTTGACAGGAAAATTTAGATTGTATGGCATACATGGTTAGGGTTCTACCAATCAACCAAATGCAATAATGTATGAGGTTAGAAGTGAGGGTTAAGTTTGAATAAAATGAGATTGTATGGCTTGTAATACCTACATTCACATGATGCTTATTTTGCATTAAAACAGCCATGTGCACAAACTGTTACTTACCTGTTACACAGTGCACTTTACTTAAAAGAGTGACTGACTACTGTCATACAAAAGGAAAAAAACAAGGTGTTTATATTCTAGCGTATAAAAGCATGACTAAGTCCTTCACGGCATAAATAAGCAACCAAGCCCTCTTCAGAAACATCATAAATCAACCTATGCAAACAGGCATTCAGAGGTATGATTAATGAATATGTATAACAAAAAATACTGCTAGCAATCCTTGTTCTGCACAAAAACTTCAATCATTTTCATAAAAATTAGTGTAACCATGGAGGATTTCTTTATCAGAAGTAATCATATGACTTATTCACTGTGCAAAGTTCTGTGTGTTTTATGGTATTTTCTACGGATTCTTCTGCAAGCTCCTCTGCCTCAACTCACCTTATCACTTGAATTTTAACAGCTGAAGTGATAATTTCTATCAACACTTTAAGTCACATTTCCAGTATTATCATTTACAGGCCTTTTTCTAAACATGATAGGTCTAAATTGATCACAAAAAATGGGCAGAAGGAGAGTAACCAAAGCAGAGGGTGCCTTTTTTCATGATTTTCTATTTCTGAACTAATATCCGATAGGCCAGATTTAATGCCATCACTATGACTAACAGTAATATTGAGGTAAGGTCATAGAAATACTTGAGACATTTAAGCCACTGGTGTGGCCTGGCTGCAGCAGCATCACTGGAAAAAGAAGGAACGAAGCAACAAAGAAATAAAAAGACAAAGAAAGAACGAAAGGGGAGCAAGGAAGAAAGAAAATTAAATACTGCTTATATATACATCAGGGAGAGTAGCATTATCTTACCTCCATGTGATGATGGAACAAAGTGCAAACTGTATCCTGTAGATTTGTGCTGCACTGGCTCTGATTCATTAAGTGTAAGAACATCTATACTCTGTGCTTCCACCAGACTGACAAATGATTGATGGAGGAGATTTAAGGTTGGATTGTCTGAAAGAGTAATAAATATTTTGTTTAAGACTTAGTACCTATGTTTATTAATTCTAATCCTCAACACACTGGGCTATGGTAACAATGGATAGTATCTGACAAGGCTTTCATTAAGGCTCATTATATCAAAATGACGTAGTATTATTCTCTTATCATATTTTTATAATCCTTAAGGTTCTAAACTAATCTGAGAGATAATGTCTTAAAAAAGTGCACACATACAAGACTGGAAATCACCACAGAAAACTAAACAGGCTTTAGCTGTAGTAAGACACATGGCTGATGAAGTTCAAACCAAGCAAATGTAAGGTGATGAAGACGTGACAAAATGAACTAACATCTTTCCAAAAGAAGGTACAGAAAAGGGGGCCAAGTGGGGATTTTTTCTTCTAAGGCTATGTCCTCTGTTCTTGAAGCTACCTTGCTAATGTGGGAAATGGTGAACAAGAAATTTTTTTTTTTTTTCCATCATACTTGCTCGCTGTTTCCCATGTCAGCAAGGTGGCTATTAATGCAAATAAGTAATCCCCAATGACACCTCCTTGGAAAACTAGCTTCTTTGTCAGTCTTATATGGAGGACTATCAAAGGTCTGTTGAGCACAATTATACAAGCCACCCACCTATTATTTTTCCAAAAGTTGCCTATTTTTTCACTAACGTGCAAGAGATCTGTTGTAAATCAACTCATTCTGATGCCATGATGTCTCTCATTTAAGTAGTTTTTGGCACTCAAGAAAAGTTCTACCTGGTTCCTGATTATTTTCTCCAGTATCTTGTACACCATGTTTGAGTCACTCTACCTGTAGTTCAAGTCTACCTCCCTGTCACTTTTCTTCTGAATTTCTGGTAGTCATGCTAAACCAGCGGACACAAATTAGTTGTCAGAGGATAGTAAGTGAGCACTCTAGCCAACTAGAAAAATCAGAAACCTGTCTATAGAGCAATGTACACTTTGTACAGTTAGTACAAGACAGAAAGGTCATAATCATTAGGCGGAGTAAAAGTTGCAGAAGAACAGTTAATACTTCACATAATCTAAATTTTTCTTCAACTTAAAATATTTCTTATGCAAGAAGAGGTTTACAGCAAGACACAGATGGGTTACTCGTGCTTCCATGTCACAAGCAAAAGTATTTTTCAGTGAACAATCAACAAAAACATCAATATGAGTGCACTAAATGGTCTTAAAAGTATAGAATTTACCTGTCCTCATTTCAAATACTTCTCTTGTTGGTCTTAACAATAAGCGAAGCATCCCATTTGTAACAGATGTGGCTAGGGGAGAGCCATGGTGAGGAACACTGAAGAAGACTGTGGCTATTGTCTGGCTTGCAAGATTTCTTTCACTTATGTGCAGACTATCCTGTAAAGAAATTGAAACAATCTTTAATGAGCTCAGAAAAGAGTGAACTGAGAGCAGAATAGCTCCCTACCTTACCGAGATTACAGCAATAATAGTGGAGAGACAGGCAACTGAATAAGAAAAACTACATTTAGATGACAGAGTCTCTGCCTCACTGCTCTCATAGTAATCTACTCACTGTGTAACATAAAAGACTGCATATTTCAGAGAGAATGAATACATAACAAGATCAATATCTTTCAGTCAATTCAAAGGAATCATATATAAGCTAAGAAAAAAAAATCCTAGTCAAAGCAAGATTAAAATAGAAATATTACAAAGTGCATCTCATACAACCATAAACAACTTAACATACATATTTAATGTCTCTCTTGACTCTCATGTATTCTGACACAAATTCAGAGAGGCCAATATCACACTTATACCCGAATCTCAAAAAGTACCAATTTCAGTAGCAAATTATCTTCCAATTTCACCAGTTATGGAGATTCTTTTGCTGTGGTCATCCCCTCGAGGGAGTTCCCAAAGGAAATGGGTGTCAGAGATATACAGAGACAGAAATTCACAGTATATAAAAAAATACTGAAATGCATCTTTAGTGCTCACATGAGAAACAACTTACATGATAAAAGATGATTTGGATTCTACCCAAACATAAGTATCCCCGTAACAATAGCATTGATACACAAAGAAAGCAAGAGCAATGGCAAAACAGGTACAACAAAACACAGTCCTGTGGAATGTAATCAAGTCCGTTGGTTGGGTCTAAAATGAGGAACTAAAATACATACTGCTTAATCTGCAACTACTGATTAGCTTTACAGTAATTCTTGCAAATTTTCTATACAAAAAGATTGCCAAAATAAGATTAAAAGACCATACAGGTAATCCTATCAAATTATGATGTGAAGTCCCATAAGGCACTTGTATTTCGTACATCAATTCCATTCTTAATTACATAACCTTAAGGCCCCTTTAATGAAATTTCTGCAGCTTCATGGCTGTGCTAGCAACAGTAGTGAGGAAATGGTAATCCTTTTATCCACTGAAAATGCTAAAACCTTGCCAAAGGTTACCTTTTACTCATGGTGTAACTACATGCAAGCAGAGTCTTGTAACTCCTCTCTCCATACTTTACAAAGTAAAAATGCCAAGATATAAAAAGAAATTATTCTATAACATTAGACAATATTACGCAAGTTGTAAGATATAAAGTGATATCCCAGTGGGTGATGGTCAACTGGACTACTCAACAATCAAAAGAATCAGTGAATATGAAAAAAATATGGGAATATCAAAACAAACACAAATTCCAGATAAGATCAAAATCTAAAAAATTTAAAGGTATAATCATCACTATTATTGAGAAAAACTATGTAAAACAAGGCATAATTCTATAAATAAAATAAAATGAACTGTCACAGCAAGGCACTTGAATGAACTTGCAAACTTCTATCAACTTATCCATATCTCTGATGCCCATTCCCTAAGGGAACTCTCATCAAAGGGGTGGCCAATGGCAAAAGAGTCTCCTCTAATCCCTGTCCTTACATACCTCTTTCGCATACAGTATCCCACACATTATTCCATAATTTCTCTCCCTACAGTACTCTTCCACCCTATTTCCTCATGTCACAGGGGGTCTTTCTCTCATACACTCTCCATGTGAACTCCCTGACTTGCATTCTTTCCACATGCTCATTCCATCTCAAAGTATCATGTTTCACCCACTCTACCCCACAATTCACTCCCTTTGCATTCCCTGCCATACCAAATCTCTCATACACCCTCTTATTTTTTTCTTCATTCCATCTCATTATACCACATGCTCCTATCAAATAACTAATAACCACAGCCTGGATAATTAAGCTCATCTCATGTCCATAGTCAGGAGAACTATGTTGTCCCTTAATCCTTCCATTGTTTCCATACTTGCACCTCTACCCTTCATTATTTTATTAGGAGACCCAGTGGCCTCTACCCTGTACTGCTCTCTCCCTTGTCTCTAATCGCATATCACCTTACCCAAGATAGCTCCCAAATATTTAGATTATGTATCCTCTTCTAACCTTTCTCCCCAGTATCTATAACAGTTTAGTACACTTTCTACTCTCACTCTACAGTTTGCAAACTCTATACTTTCAATGTTCCCTTTCAAACACCATTACATTAATTATCTTCAATCGCCTGCACTTACACACATTATAAAGCACGTTATAAAACAAATTTACAACCTTTTGCAACTGCTCTTCACTTTCATCAAACAGCACAGTATCATCCATATCTCTCTTAGCACTCCATCCATTTATATGTTAAAAAAGCCACAGTGACATCATGCAGCCCTGCCTCACATCCACATGTATACTGAAACTTTAGCTCAATTCTTCATCCATTCTTACACATGCATTTACTCCTCTAAAGAAGACTTTCATACAAAATCATGCTAAAAAATGGGTAACCATTGACCTTCCTATCATCTCAAAATTCAAACATTGTATGAAAAGCAATAACCTGATATTGCACAATTTCTACAAAAAAATCTGAAATAACACCAAAGCAAAAAAAGTTGAAAAATATGAACAGGAAAGGAATATCACAACAGAAACAATTTAATACTGGAAATCCAGAAGTCATCCACAGATCAGCCAAAACAAGCCACACCAGTCCATGTTCTGAAATAAGGAAATCATGACATAACTGCAACTGACTATAAATTGTGATATCAATCAAAAAAGCACTATGCGAAACAAAATTCTACCATAAAGTAATAAGTCAGAGCAGCCAGAACCACGTGCTAAGAAAAACAGCCACCTCCATAAATTGATTGAACTAGTGATGTTTCAGTTTTGATATCTGCACAGACTAGGGCAAATTTAGTCTACCTTTCACTAGCACAGTAATCTTATGCAGAAATAATGTCATGATTTAGTAACGATCAAAATCACCAACCATCCTTGGGGATGAGGAAGAAAGAATACTACCAACATATTTCCATTATGTTGTAGATGCTGACTAAAAGGGATGGGAGCTGGGAGGCTGAAATCCTTCCCTCTTGTATAATTACTTTCCATATATAGAATCAGAGTAAGGACCTTCAAGCATTCTTCCTCAGGACCACTCAATTGTTCCTTATGCTATCTAATCATAGCAGGAAACAGCAAATATGTATAAAAAAAATCCCTATTGAGCATTTTCTGAGTTGGTTATCGGCAGAGCTGGATATTCCTATATGATAATCAGGGGGTTCATCATGTGATTTACAATCCAAAGCAATATCTGAGCAACATGTTGTAGATGCCGACTTTTAAATCTAATGCTGATTCACTTAAAAAATCGATCTGAAGAAGCATTCTACATTCTCCAATATGACTTTCATATAAAATTGTACCTACATCATGTATAACTTCGATGTTCGTGCATTCAAATGTTTGTATTTATTCAAATTTGTTTCAGAAAATACTTTCCACAATCTAATGCTACTGCACTGCATTACATACAGAATTTGTTTTCTTACATTTTTTTGAGAAGATGATGTTTCTTCACTGAACCCTTGAGCAGCAACAGTATTGTCCATTTGTGCCTTGTCCTTAGAGTCAGCCATCAGCATGTACTTAACTAGAAGACCACCCATTGAATGTGTTATCCATAAGATTGGTCGTTCACCAACCCCAGCTGTTTTCAAGACGAAAGCCAAGTCTTTGCTGTGCCTTGCAAGGGATTTTCTGAAAGAGATAATATATATATTCACTAATTTTACATACCTTCCTAAAAACTGGTTAAAAGAGAAAGTTACTCATAAAATAAGACAACTTCTTACACTCCTTACTCTCCTTTTTCATATTTCCTCTCATTATCACTTCATTTCAATTACAGTCTATCCTAACACCTACTTACAGCACAGATATCATAAACATTTCACATCCATTTTTTCCACATAAATATCAGATCTTTGCACAGTG
The DNA here is from genome assembly GCA_032361705.1 of Panulirus versicolor. NCBI lineage: Eukaryota > Metazoa > Arthropoda > Malacostraca > Decapoda > Palinuridae > Panulirus > Panulirus versicolor. The sequence goes on from JAUUDZ010436746.1 coordinate 23,111, forward strand.
TCTTTTATTTTATCAACTTACAGATCTCCATTGTGCAGCGGTTAGCATTTCTATGACACATTCATGAACCACCCAGGATTGAGTGCACAGGTTCAAATCCTGGTTGAGGCATTTGGTCCACAGTCAACTCAGCTGTTCATCCATCCCTATAGGTTGGTCGATAAAATGAGTACCTGACTCAGGCTAGAATGTGGCAATGATGTTTCCTGTGGGGCAGAAACATATATGTATATGTCTGTGTATGTATATGTGTATATACTGATATGTATATGTATATGAATGTATATGGGTTATGGTCATTAATGTGCATATGAGTGGGTGGGCCATTCTTTGTCTGTTTCCTGGTGCTACCTTGCTGATGCCGGAAACTGCGATCAAGTATAATGAATAAATGTTTTTTCTTTTTCAATCCCGTGTTAGCGTAGGTAGCATCAAGAACAGAGGACTTAGCCTTAGAGGACAAAATCCTCATTTGGCCCCCTTTTTTGTTCCTTCTTTTGGAAAAGTAAAAACAGGAGGGGAGAATTTCCAGCCACCACTCCCAATAAATATATATCTATTCATCATTTATCACACTTTGTCATTGTTTCCCATGTTAGCGAGGTAGCACAAGGAAACAGACGAAAAAATGGCCCAACCCACCCACATACACATGTATATACATAAATGCCCACACACGCACATATATATACCAATACATTTCAACATATATATACATATACTTACACAGACATATACATATATACACATATACATATTCATGCATGCTGTCTTCATCCATTCCCGCCGCCATCCTGCCACACAGGAAATGGCAACCCCCTCCTCCTGTGTATGTGTGGGGTAGCGCTAGGAAATGACAACAAAGGCCACGTTCTTTCACATTCAGTCCCTAGCTGTCATGTATAATGCACCGAAACCACAGCTCCCTTTCCACATCCAGGTTCCACAAAACTCTCCATGGTTTACCCCAGACGCTTCACATACCCTAGTTCAATCTTTTGACAGCACGTCTACCTCGGTATACCACATTGTTCCAATTCAATCTATTTCTTGCACGCCTTTCACCCTCCTGTATGTTTAGGCCCCGATCGCTGAAAATCTTTTTCATTTCATCCTTCCACCTCCAATTTGGTCTCCCACTTCTCCTCGTTCCCTCCTCCTCTGACATATATATCCCCCTTTGTCAATCTTTTCTCTCTCATTCTTCTCTCCATGTGACCCAAAAATTTCAAAACACCCTTTTCTGCTCTCTCAACCACACTCTATTTATTACCATACATTTCTCTTACCCTTTCATTACTTACTTGATCAAAACACCCTTTTCTGCTCTCTCAACCACACTCTATTTATTACCATACATCTCTCTTACCCTTTCATTACTTACTTGATCAAACCACCTTATGCCACATATTGTCCTCAAACATTTCATTTCCAACACATCCACCCTCCTCTGCACAAACCTACCTCCGCACAAACCTATCTATAGCCCATGCCTCACAACCATATAACATTGCTAGAACCACTATTCCTTCAAACATACCCATTTTTGCTCTTCGAGATAATGTTCTCGCCTTCCATACATTCTTCAATGCTCCCAGAACCTTCGCCCCCTCCCCAGTCCTTTGACTCACTTATACTTCCATGGTTCCATCCACTGCTAAATCCACCCCCAGGTATCTAAAACACTTCACTTCCTCCAGTTTTTCTCCATTCAAATTTACCTCTCAATTTACTTGTCCCTCAACCCTACTGAACCTAATAACCTTGCTCTTATTCACATTTACTTTCAGCTTTCTTCTTTCACACAC
>JAUUDZ010436747.1:0-13365 GCA_032361705.1 Panulirus versicolor
ATATATACAGAGAGAGAGAGAGAGAGAGAGAGAGAGAGAGAGAGAGAGAGAGAGAGAGAGAATGATACATAATTAATTTGTAATCAGAAGCTATTATAACTGTATCTTTATCTGTTTATCTTTTCTGCAATTCTTACATAAACTGCAAGTGATCTAAAATTCACATGCATGTCAAAGTTGTTTACTAACCTCTAGATCCTGTTTCACCTGCCCAAGTGAACCCTCAACCTGTGAGACTGAGGTAAGAGAATCAAGGGATATCATGTCCTCTAAAGGCCTTGGTCGCTTTGTTGCGACTTCAGGAGCTGCCTCATCTTCTGATGGTCGTTTTTCACTTCTCTTTGGAGATGGTGATCTACTTGTACTCTTTTGTGATACTGCTGTGGTTTCTGCACAAAAGAAAAAACTCAAATCTTACATTTTTGCTATCACAGATGAATACAGTGGATAAAAGGTGTTTGAAGAAGGAAAAACAGTTCTAAGGCAATATTCCATAAGCTGAGAAATTCTCTAACATCCCTAGAGGTTACAGACCTTTAACCTCCCTGTCTTCTAGTGAGGTTTATGCCCTTCATCCCTCCCTAATCACATTTTGGTAACTGAAGAGAAAAAGCTTTGCTCTCTCTGAAGCTCACTTTTCTCTCCAAGGCCAGCCTGTCCTGCAAGTTTTGAGCATAACAACATGGAGAAAAAGGGGTTAGAAAAAAAAATTCCAAGCCAAAAGAAAACTATGAGAAGAAACAGTTTACTTAAAAGTTATCTTGTAGCATATTAGCAATTCTCTGCCCTGAAGGTGTGAAGTCCTGCACCATGCAAGGACATCCTTCAACATCTAGAGTAAAGGTATCATTCAATAAAAGTGTGAGGAATGTCAAGAACTTTTTTTTGTTAATTTCCTCCACAGAAAGATTCCTCAAAGAGACTACAGAAAGATTCCTCAAAGAGACCAGAGTGAAAGACATCTTCCTGACATCATGAGCTCTAAACTTTTGCCAGGTTGAGCAAACAAAAGCAGTCTTTTAATCCAAGATGGTATGATACTTTCAAACTTCCTGAATGAACAGAAAGGTCTTTCCTCTAGAATATCTGTGATCTCAATGAACTTGAGATGTAAATGAGCATAAGACATAATGTTCTTTAGCAGCATTCTTTCAAGATAAAGATTCTGAAATTTACTCTGTAATATTTTGCCAGAAATCTAAGATCTGGACTGAACTTAACGCAGGACATATCATCAAAAATGAGAAGGATCTTATGTCCGAATATTAGATCTCACTAACTCTTCTTATATAGGCACTGAGGCAATCAACAAAAATGTTTGTATGAGCAGCTACTGAGGTGCTACTCTGTCAGAAAATTCCTCTGATTTTAACAAATCGGCATTTAGATTGCAATGAGAAAGCAGCAGGCCTCGACAAGAAAAATCTGAGGAGCTTATCCCAAAACCAATGGAAAGTGGTTCCTAAAGGGCATTCTAGTAAGGGGCAATAGTATTGCGCATTATGTTTTTATCATTAAAAATGTTAGAAAAAATTCTACTTGGAAGAAAGATTCTGAAATTTCAAAACGTGAATCTTCCAGGAACAACTGATAAATTTCCAGACTGACTGATATTGTTACTGAATGGAAAAACCAATGTTATGGGTAGGTTGTTTGTTACCTGTCCAAATTTTTTACCATAACAGCAACTGAAAAAATCCCAATGATGGGTTCCCAATCCCAACCCTTCGATTCCAAGCTCCTGACCCAAAGGAGTGGTGCTCTGGATAAACTTGATGTAGCAGAGGGAAACTAAACATATGAAGAAGGATATAGCACCAAGACTGTTCCCACTTTGCAACTGTGAGTCACTAAACTCCAGATGATTTACCAGGGGAGAGATGCAAGTCTTTTTTTAATGGTTCCTGTCTGTTGCTACTGCCCCTTTGTCAAACACTGAGGAGACAGTAAATAAGAGGGCAATTGCTTTGGTGGCAAAGAGATCCATCTGAAGAGCCATCCATACACTGCAGACTCCTTGAAGATAGACAATCTAGACAAAATGGCTTTCATACAATGCCAGGAAGTCTTTTTTTCTTTTTTTACAGTAACAAGAAATATACCTTACTAATGTGGGATATGACAATCAAAGATGAAAAAAATTTACTATAAAGCTCAACTGGTAGGGGGGGATTCAGTGAAGATTTTGCAGGTTCTGTTGAACATTTACATATGTTTATCCTACTTTTATATTTAGTTCCAGTTTTTCCTTGATATTCTTAACATTAACTAACTATCAACTTATTCATCATCCCTTTAACTTGAGCTACCAGAAAACCCAGTTACAACGTATGTGCAAAAACCAAGGGGAATAAAAAAAAACTCTTGAAGACATATATTCTCATAAAATCAAAACTTAAAATGTGACAAATTTCATTTGTATGTTATCAATCAACTGCGACATACATCACATGAGACAAGATTTCAACATTACTGTTTTGAAATATGCACATAATAACTTCAATGCTCCATCACTGTAATACAAAGTTGGATAAAGGATTTATCTATTTTCATCTTACATACTTTGCCATGCATAACTTTAATCTATAAGAAACTACTGACTTTAATATATTCATTCTGCCATTTCTTAAATTATCCATCATGCACAGCTTTCATAAATTGCAACACTTCTCTACAACACACAATGGAAGATAAATGACATAATATTCATTTTCCACACTTCTGTCTGCATGCATATCTATGATTCTACTGGAATATAATAAGTATTTTTTAAAAAGTTTGTATCATATTTTAGCACATACAGTGTACCTAGGTTTTCTTGTATCTGCAATGTAAGGATTAGAGGTAAGCATGCAAAAGTAAAAAAATCAAATAATATGAATCACTTATCTACCTCTGCTTTCCTATGGTCAAGTGCTGAAATACATAAATGCTGCACCTGGAGTACAAAGTTCCTATAAAACTGGAGATCAACATGAATAAAAACAAAATATAGATGCATAAATCTTTTACCTGTATCAACCTTTATTTTACAATGATGGAGCAATGAATTCTATTAACGCTACAACTGACATGCAATTTAAAACAGTGGCATATAAATCGTCTCAGGTGATGTACAATGCAGATGATCATGTACATACCAATATATGATGTACGTTGCTATCTAAGGGGTAATAACAAATTAAAACATGATCATGCATGTCAAGTTCCGCAACTTTTATAAGATTAATTAAACACCACACCAACATTGCTGTACAAAATTGCTCAAAATTAAAATCTATATATCCAGCACTTGGTCAACTGACTACTAACAGCTTTGCACATATAATTTCATTCTCAGTGCTAATGCAGCAATTACACTTTGAAAATGCAATTCAACATTTGTGCCACATTTTAAGCATCATTACATCAGATGTCACAGTAGTAAGGGCTATCTATAACTAGGAAAATATGCAGTTCATTAACATAAAAGTTAAGAAAGCACTTGTAAAAAATCAAGTGAACCTATAAAATCCTGCCTATCAAGATTTATCTTCTCCAATATTTTAATCAAAATATACTGGTCACAGCTACCACTGAACATGATGCAAGTGGAACTAAACATCCACAAACAAACAAACTAAGTGAACAGGAAATCCCCAACAGACCAAATTAATGTTGGTATATTTCTACTTTACATTTCAGCTATCAGGCGAGATTTTCTTAGGCTTCATTGATTTCTTCACTTTGGCTTTACTGATTTCTTACTTAGAATTTATTGATAGTTTTACATTGTGCAGCCCAACAATTTCTTTGATATACATAATCCTGACCACTAATACCCTAAGTATGATAAATCAAAATCCTCGAAAGAGAAATTTCATTTTCTTTTTGTTGCTTGACCCTACTCTTGAAAATAAGTTTTATTTTCTATACAAATTGATATCATGTAATTACAGTCACTGGATCTTTCCAGTGACATAGGTTACTGTTAGGTATATAGGTTTACATGTATTGATAATGTATTATCTATTTTCCTATTTACAATTTTTTCACTTCACTTCAATGCCCTACCCATTTGTGGAGATTTAAGTCACTACATAATGTTCATGATGTTCAGTATCAATGCCCCTATTTCATTAACTACAAAGTGTAATTTTCATGTAATATTTCCTTCAGATTTCCACAAATAACAATGCAGGACTGTAACATTATTAACAGCTAACGCAGTGCTGGTCTACATCACTCTTACTAAGTGTACTGTGAGATCTGATACCTAATGTCTAAATTCCGTAAGGAATAGTGTGGCCTAACTAAACTGCTGCGTGCCATTCTATTTCTCCCCCAAGCTCTGTCTGCTTCTATCCAGTAACACATTGACATGATACAGTTTTATATATGTTGAAAATCCCATTAATACATGCTCTAATCCCTCTAATAAATTTGTGCGATACTATACATGCATAAATATGATTTTTGGCATAAACTTCCTCATGATAATGGTGCCTAATTTTCAGTTTCTTTTGGTATGGTAACTTTAATTTGTTGCAGTAACAGAATCAACCTAATCACTGAGGTTATCTAAAAGAAAGTTTCCATTCAGAACACATTTTGGAGTGCCTTTCATTTGTTTCTGAGCTGGAATAGATCCCCATTCAAACCATTCTGTACTCACAGAAAGGGGAAATAAAAAGGCACTGTACCTGAACAGTGTACTCTTACAAGATTGAAACCTTGCTTAAGACAAAAAATGCTTTTAAATAATGGTGCACCACTTCAGAGTAATCTAAAGACTTCAGTATCTGATACTTACCTCCTTTCGAGTTTTCATCAGCAGATTCTTCTGTTCCCCTCTCGTTTCCTTCACTAATCACTAATTTATCCTCATCATCCTCACTTGAGTCTTTTTCATCTTCACTCCCCCCAATATCTACACGCCGTTCCTCAGTTTCTTCTATCTCCATTTTAGCATCCTTTTCCTCCTCACAGTCATCTGTTTTATTAGATTCATCAACTGATTCTTTATTGTCACTTTCCTTTGTTTGTACTTCCCCATTTGTTAACACACTTGTAGCCCCCTCACTTGAGTCCTCCTGAGCAGCCAGTTTAGTATGGTTATCGTTAATATCTTGCTCCTCGCCACATCCCGTTTTCTTCGACTTGCCCGCCTCTTCCATGCACACATCCGGATCCCTGGCTGCGTCCATGGCTCCGGCCGCACAGTCATCCGGGATCATGCTGTGGTCGCCTGCAAAAAAAAAAAAAAAAAAAAGATATATATACATTAAACACACTTCTGTTAAATGCTTTTCTATAACTACGCACTACTTTATCTAATGCAAGAGCTATTCCAGCACAAACAAACTTAAACCAAGCAGCTTTTGGTTACAATTAAATCTTTATTAAGTGAAATATGAAACATAATCCAATCATTAGAGCTAAAACAGAAAAAGAAAAGGAGGCACTAACACATTTTGGGTCACACAGATCGCACATTGAGAGGCTACATGAAAAAATGTCAGACGCTTACGAAAAGCTTAAGTATACCATGGTTCGCCAAGGTTCACGTACCCAATCCTCTCACTGAGGCGCTAAGCTGTTGACGACATCTACTAATTGAGGGCTCACCAAAAAAAAAACTAGTCATCAGAATGTGATTATGTACGAGTAAATGTCCTCTTGGCCCTGCCCTGCCAACGAGAAGTCTCCTCCTACCAGCTCTCACGACGGAAACTCAAGTGATCTACGAAAAGTCCCGGATAATAGTTCAAGGTCACCCTAGCCTGAGGGCTTTGACTCAAGGAGGAGGAAGGCCAGGCTACACGAAACCCTCCCTCCTGACATTACTCAGCACTGAGTCGCGCAGCAGGACAGGAGTCTGGACAACCCCCCTCTCCCTTCTCCTTAGAACACTGTCGTAATATATTGTGGTATTTCCGGGTACTTAACCCATTGTGAAGCCAAGACAGGTCAAGATGTTTCTTTTTTTTTCTAAGCTGTAATATGAAATTACACTAGCAAAGCATGCAGTTGAATATCAAAATATATTATAAAAATATATATTACCAATCATTTCCGAGCAAATATAAAAATTATCAATTCCAATCATGTCTCCTACCTTAAGTAGATTGATTTAATAGTGATGCATACCGGTAAAAAAAAAAGTTTGGCATTAATTTGTAAATGTTTGTATACCTTGTTTAATTAGCCTCGAACTGCATTGGAAGTGGATATATAATTGTTAACAGCACTTGTGAGTGTTATATAAACATCAAGAGGTCGAGAGATGTCTGACTTCGTCATAATCTACGTCAGCTGTTCTATGTTAAAACTATGATTTAATTAAAGTTCCGAACTCCTGACAATGATTTACTTTCCTCGCGGATGTTTACACTAAACCGATGCAATCACGTCCACCTTCTTAAGTTATACTTAACTTGAACGCTTGTTTAGTCACAAATTATCTAAAGCTCAAGTCAATCCTCCCGGTCAAGTCACTTCCGGGCAACAAAAAGGGTAATGACAGCAGTGGCTGTCTGGGGCGGACGGCTAGACACCACCCACTCCGCCCAGACCCGGAGCAGCTCACCCACTCAGAGCCTTAAAGTACGGATGCTACAAACACAAGATACAGATGTGGATCTGAGAATCTACGCACCATATTCCTGGCTTTCATGTATTTCACTCTACCGCAATAGTAATGAACTAAACCAGCATAAATCTCACCACCACGTAACCTCATCAAGGAAAACAATGCGTGCTGTGCTAACACCAGATATTTTCGGGAGTGAGCTCAAGCTAGGTGGCGGGGTCGAGGCAGGTGGGTGGCAGAGATCCCCTGGAGAAGGGGAGGGGGCGGGAGGGCACGGGGAATTGCCCAGGCCTTCGGGGAAGTGCCCACGGACCTTTAGGGTGAGGACATCTATCATTACCCTCGTGGTGCACGAAAACCACGCTTCTAGGAATGGATAAAACTGCAAACATGTATTAAAATCACTAAATTCTCAACTTGAGAGTAGAAAAAATTATTACGTAATCTATCAGAACTGGTATTATTCCTTTCCTTCCAGAAGTTACCAAAGGAGAATTTCCCGCATCATCCGGTTGGATAAACACTACCCGACCCTCAGGCCGGCCGGGCAAGTGTAATATGTGTTAGTCACCGACCAGCAATCAGTAGTCGAGTTGCTCCAAATCACGAATACCAATAATAGAAGTATGGCTAAAATGACCGCATTTACGACTCTTTTCTTGGACCAGTAAGTAAGTATATGAGGTAGTGAAAACTGCAATTTTATTTTTCTGTTAACTATGAGGCTAATACATGTGTGGGTTTAGATAGGACAGACATCGGCCTGGCCGTTTGAAAGCATCTGACTCCAGCAAGGGCCTTACATACCTAGACGAGTCTTCATTTGCTAAATCAATATGCTACGGAAGCACAGTATAAAGTCTGTCAATAAAATGCAGTTATATGGATGATGGGGTAAAGATAAACAATAAGACAAATGAGAAATCGAACATTTGGACAAAAACAAGACCAGATAGATTAAAAATGTAAGTTGCGATGATCATGCGACATGTAATCATAACAGTGATTCAGGAACAAATGAAAAATCATGACATTATTATTTAGGGAGGTAATGAAAAATATATATATATATTTTCTCATCATGTATGAATTTGCATATTGACCTCTTGTCCCAGAGGTGATTCAGGTAAATGTGGCAGAGCAAAAGGGGACATAACATGTGATGCGTCTTATAATGATTGAGCTGTTTTTTCTTAGTATACAGTGTTTATGTGACTAAACTTGTATTCTACAATTCTTACGCTCAGGTCAGGGTAGTACGACAAGATGATAATGTTCCCAACCACCACAGGGGTAAATCATGGGTAGCTGATTAAAGAAAATCCCATTTTGACTTCGTGCTGTGAGTGAGTCACAATGTACAAATCACAGTCAACACTCAATGAACATTACTGGATCTACATGAAGACTTTACCTCAGAACTTGCTTAGCCTCCTATTTCTGCTATATTGTCAGAGGGATTGTATAATAAGCCTTAAAAACTTTAAAAAAAAGTTTGAGTTTGTGCCGAACTTGGAATTATTTACTATTGAGTAACAGGATCTAGTTTTCTACAGATGAATATCTCGGACCTCTGAAGAATTTAAACAAGGGTAGAATAATTCCTGTTATGTGACAGGAGTAATAAGGTATTTACGACAGAAGGCAAAATCATACTTTCAGCAAATAGGCTTGGTCTAAGGTGTTAACAGGAGCTGGCAATGTTGCTTATAAACGAACGAAGTGCCCTGACAATCTCTATGTCACATATCCGGGAACACCAGACATTACATTTGGTTCCTAGGTTACCCATCAGACTATGATCCTATGAATAACTATGAGAGGAAGGTTATGTGGAATGTTATGACTAAATATATATATGAAACGTCTTTAAAGGAACCAAACTTACAAATTATGTCAAAGAAATGCTTATGAAGTCGCTGGGAATAAATTAGTTACAAAATGTTTTTTTTTTTTTTTACCTTTATGTATACAGGGAGTAGTAGACGAAAAAATAAAAAGCATGTGTATATGGCATTAATTCAATGCATCTGCGGTTAAGGTAACTGTCCCAACCATGATAGACGAGGGACACGACGGATCGTGATGGACTGACGGTACACAGTTTGGATCACTGTTCGAACCACTATCATGCACGGAACATTAAAGAGGCGCGGGGGGGGGGGTAACACTTTTAAAGCATCCTAGTGGCACAAGAAGAGCAATTTCAGGCATAAGGACAAGGGCACCTCCCCCATCACCCCACCGTGAGCACCAGCGGTAAAGTTTTCACATTTGGCATACGAGGCCAGCTATCCTGTGCATACATTTGGCTTACAATTACCATCATATGCCTGCCTGCATCTTGCTTTGAAACAATATCCGTTTGGCTCTTCTGATGAAAATGGTTTCCGCATTTTGGTAGCGAATTCTTTGAAGCAGGCACAAGGTTCCAGTCAGTGGCCACTTGTCTGCAAGCCGCCGCGGAGGAAGCCGAAAGCCTTAAATAAAGTTATGATTATTTCTACTGTTATGTAAGGTGTAAGGCGTTGTGTGTATGCACTTGGTTGTGCTACCTCGGGAGGCTTCGTTGTACCGCGGGTGCAGTTCTCCATACATTAACCATACGATTCGCTGAGGTCCTGATGACCAAACGCTTGTCCTTCACATGATCGAATAACTCTTGAGATGCAGAGCATCATGGGAAATGTGAAAAGTGTGTGAAAATCATAAAATGGATTACACGATCTTTTACTGTCATACCACGAGCGTGGATCCTTCAGCTGGGCATGTTACACATACCTATGCAATCATTCGTTTTAATACCAACACCTATAATTAACGTCAAAATCATTTAGAATGAGAATGTATTTTTTTTTTTATGAATTTCGAAATACATCTATCAAATACGTATTGGCCCTAGCATGGAGTACAGCTCCCCTACCTCTTATTATTAACGAGAGTGGAATCAAAAGCGTTTCATCTCAGTATTTGTTCTAGCATCACCTCTTCCGAGATGTTGCCGCTCTCTTTTCTAAAGGTATTATTTTGGCCACTGCTATCTTGAGGTGTCTACATTTATTTGTCCCCTCCCCAGCGGCCTGGATACGGGGCACGCGTCTATCTGCTGCTTCCTACAGTTTCTGTGTGGAGACAGGCCACTTGAGAAATGACCGTTATGAAACCTCCTTCCCCGTACTGGTATGTTTAGGAAAAACATCTGCGAGGCCTTGAATAATTTCGCGACAGTAGCGGGATGCTTTTGATGGAAGAAATGTCAATTAGTGTATGTCACTGATGAGTATTCACTATACTCCTTCAAAAAATGCAAATGCAGGTATCATAATGTTCAGCATCCCAACGGTTTGTAAATACTACTTTCAGTCCATAGAAATGGACTGGTTTCAGGTAGGATAGGAACATTAGGAAATGAGGGCTTTTAGAGGTACAGCACCAACAAATAGTGATGCAGAAAATATTGGAAAAATTACAAATACCAATTTCTTACGCCCTTACCGACGTTCAACTACCTAGCCACGGTGTAAAATAATCTTTTTAATGGTAATGGCTGCATAAGATTACTAAGTCGTCAATGAACTTATATCGCGACCATATATTGATTATCATTACTATTATCATTATTATTATCATTATCATTATCATTGTTATTATTTATCTTAATCGCTGAAATTCTTCCAGCTGTGTACATGCGCCAAAATTTGAGGGTAACCTCATTCGTATAGATATTACTTAATCATGTCCATCCACGAATTTAATCTAACGTGTTGTCTTGACGCACTGATGCTGAGGACTGAACATCCCAATCAGCCCACATGTTTGATCAAAGACACATTCGGTTCAGACGGACACCAGTATTTTTGATCAGGGCATATTATGATCAATGGAGTGTGGCTTTAAATCAACCTTATATACAGAGACTAATATACACAAAGATAATTTACAACTTGCAGTGGCAATAAATTCAAAAGGACCAAGATAAAATCCAAGCAGACATACCAAGACTACCGCAATCAGCTCAGGTCCCCCTCTTTCCCACCCTGGGACATTAAATGGAAGCTCCCGCATTTGTGACCACTCAGCGCTCGCAAAGTGGACGCCAGACATTGTTTTTTAACACTGTTAATTAAGATTCTTGCTTGCACTCCTAATGCTTATATTGACTTATCAGTAAAATGGGAATGCAGTTTAACTTGAACGTTTCCATTTCTTGGCCATATTCTTTTGCCCATCTTTGAAGATGAATCTACTTAACGAATAGAAGCTGGCAACAATGCATGTGGGGCGTCCAACAGGGGCCTGGTCTGATTCTCATGGTATTGTACTGTGGCCGTTTCTGCCTGCTGCGTGTGCATCTCGATTCACACGTAAGTATACTTACAGATCCCTTGTAAGACATTATACAAAGGTGTGGATTTGGTCCACTTTCTGGAAATTTTTTTCGCACTGGAAAAAAAAAGAAAAACGAGTACGATGGCCTAAGGCAATCGTACGGTCCAATCCACTAAAATCTCTCGCTTTCAGGATTCTCCATCTTTGAATTTCCATGAAAGCGGTTTGAAGTGCAGACGTGAGATTTCCCTGATTTCTGCAGATTCAGGAGCCTTGAAAGCTGACTTCACTCGACATCTCGTGTGACGAGCGTTTAGGCTTAAGGTTTGGTCAGAAAACATAGTGACGAATACCATACCCAATGACTGAGAGAATTATCAAACAAATGAGCAAGATCTCTGGTGAATTCAACTCTTACGGTCTCGAGTGCCTGCAGAAATGTAGTGCCGGGAACGATTCTATTGACTAATTTCTAACATGAGAAAACTAATGCTGATAAATTTCGTAAAGAAAAATCACCACAGGTGCCATGAAAAAAAAATGTGACAACTACTTAAACATCGCCCCTTGTAACTTTCAGCTAACAGCCTGCAAGTAATAAGAGTTACAAAGGACCAGACCTCATAATAGAGGGTACCTCAACATTCGAACTGGACATGACCAGCAAAGGTGAGGAAGGCCAGTAGCTTATCCTAGCAGATTTGTAAAGAAAAAAAAAAAAACCTAACGGAAACAGATGTGGATGATTATTACTTTCCTATGTTCTCCTATTTGAAACAGTTGACTGACATTACACTGAAAATCAACGAAGTAAAAAAAAAATCGTAGGCTAATCTTAATCCAAATAAAAAAAAATCAAGAATGCTAGGCTTATCTTAATCCAAAAAGAATCAAGAACGCAACATGATCTTTAAAATGTCACAGAAAATATAATTCATTTTTCTAATACACATTCCCTGAAGTATTAATGATCTTTAAATTTTCCTACCAAAGAACATTTAAAAGAATAATCACTTGAAATAATAGTAGCATGTCGCCTGACTTGCATTGAAATATACCTACACTACATATGTTTGTTGATACACAATAAAATAGGACATGAAACATTAAGCGTTGAAATACATCACAGACTATCAAGGTAATTAACATCTCTATGAAAAACTTTAAAAACTCAAGGTGGATGCCGATCAATCTGGTGTACATTATTGTCATCTTGGCAATGTCAAATTAAAGGTTTGTTTCCCTACAGTCCGTTAAGATAACATACCTGAAGGAGAAGCGGTGGCCAATGCCCCAGCTAGTATCTGAAGCAGGTACTGACCCATACATTGACCTGACTCGACCCCATTGGTCTGTTTCCCACTGGTAGGCAAGTCTTTCAATTCGCTCTCGTCTTCCTCAAACTGAAACGACGCCTCACTCTTGCTGCTGGACACACTACGGCAGTCCCCACAGGCTGCCTCGCTCTTATCACTCCTGTCTTTGTTGTCTAATACAAACAGTCCACTTTTGACCATGTCCTCCAGAGTCCAGTTTATAGTTCCTAGGGTACCATTACTCTCTTCGATCTTCACCGTCTCGTTAGTGGAGTCTTTGGTGACGATGTATTTGTTACACCTAGACAATTCAAATATTCTCTTATAGCTACGCGCGTTCCAAGAATAGTACTCCATTAGCCGCCGTACTACCTCGTCCGTACTGGCCAGAGGCGCCAGCTGGGCGATGTGATGTGAACAGATCCTAGACCAGCGGGTGAGCTCACGAACGTTGCTGCTGCCAAACACATGCTGCAGCGTTCGGAAAAGGCTCGGGTATTTCCACGGTAAACGGTGAAACGACGCTCCAACTTTGGATTTCTTCACTGTACAGGTCTTGATGAGGCAAGAGGATCCCATGGTGACACTACCTCGTCTTGTTGCTACACGCGGGGGCGTGATAAAGGCCTACACAATCATCCCAAATTTGCTGAGTTAGGTAAATCCTTCCGATGAGACAGTATCTAGCACAAGGTCGCGGTGGTGCGAGCCTCACTAGGGCTACTTTCACTAAGCACAGTATGCTGTGGGCAGGCATGAGCAGGACAGCTAGGACAGCGGGCCACTACTCCGTCCGCCTTCCACGGTACACTGGCGGGCCGGGGGCGAGATGGGGTACGGCCACGGTCGTCTGGCTGCCAGACCCCGACCCCACGGCCCCTTCAGGATCACCCGGGGGAGGTCATGACCCGGCCTGACCCACGCCACAGCCCCCTGCGCTCATTGGCAGTCATCCTGAGTGCTGAGCTGCGATTGGTTGATGGAGTGAGAGAGGAACCGTGTCGGCGAGCCTACCATGTGGACGCCACCGACGCTCGCCATGAGGGACAGGCGGACAGCTGGACTAACACCCACACCAACACTGCCTCACCTAACCAACAACACCTCGTAGACTTGTAGGACGACTCAGCGAATATGCTTAATTCTTTT
>JAUUDZ010436769.1:2719-13364 GCA_032361705.1 Panulirus versicolor
TTTTCAGTATTGGTACGTGAATAGGTTTTTTTCTATAGGAATATAATTTATTATCATAATCCGATTTAATTTACAACAAAGCGTCGCCCGTTTCTTGTCTTTATGATCAACATTGCTGATGATCTTGTGTCACTCACTGTCGCTCACTACTCTTCCTGGGTGAGATAGATCAAATGAATAAATATTTCGTCATTCAGTTTACTCATTTGTTTTTCTACTTTACTGCAACTAGCCCTTGGAGGAGGTCAAGGGACTCATATCTTGAAGGCATATCTCTAACTTTTCACTTTCTGTCTCCTTCTCTCCTAACCTGATGATAAGCAAAGCAGTTTAGCAAAAGCAAAGAAAGGGTGATTATAATTCTAAGAAATAAATAAAACAATGTTATCACGAGTCAGGTACAAGTAAAACTCACAAGAATTACTATGTATGAGTCTGATTATTCCCCTGAACCTCAAACAATAATGGTTGAAGAGGTTTATAATGCAGACGTACCCACACAATCATCTAATGGTAATAACTAGTCTCTTCCACACGATCGTTGAGTTATGAGTAAACAGATGGAAGGAAAGAGAGAAAGAGAAATTTTCTGCAAAATCATTCGTATACGATTCTGAAACGCCTTGTATATTTTCAAACTTTTCTCTTCACCTCTGCAACATATGCACACATTGTGAAATCGGTAATATGAGGACAAACAACTGGGCCACAACATTTATTATTTTGCGGTCAGTTTTTTGGACGCATAATTCATAGGTTAGTGGAAGGGAATGTCTTTACATTCGTTGTTAATGAAAATGTGGGCAAGATTGTGGTGACGAGCTGAGCACAGTATTTTGCTGTTTTTGTGTACGATGGTTCAGGTACTGCACACGATAATGACTCAGAACACGAGGACTTCCAGTGCAAAGACTCTTCCTGACTCTCGCCTTCCCTCTCAAATCTTGAGCAGGTGTGATCACTGACACTGTTTCTCACAAGACTTTAAGGTCAACATCCGGAAAGTTTTAAAGATGAATGTAAAAGATGAAGTGAATACTAAATACGTCTATTCCATCCTCGCCAATGACCTCGACATGACCCAGTAATACAAAGAACACCGAGGGCGAAGGCAAGAGATTAAGGCTCGTGTTTTTAATGGACATCATCTTCCTCGGAATACTCCGAGGCTTCATTCGAAGCTTCGCTTAAAGCTTCATTCAAAAAGCTTCGCTTTAAGCTTCATTCAAAAAGCTTCGCTTTAAGCTTCGTTAAAAGCTTCGTTCATAAACAGATGCAAATAGAAAGTCGTTTTACTCTTGTGGGAACGACACAGTTTCAGGAGAATTGTTTTTATTGCAAAGTAATGATATCAACCTGGAGAGAAATTGGGGCTAATAGAGGTTGAGTGGTCGACAGATTGAGAGAGAATGGGAAGATAATGGGTGAACACTACATTTATGGAGAGCGGGTGATCATTGATTTCGGGTGCACTTGCATAATGGGCACTGGAGGTAAGTAATATCCAATATGAAAGTTAATATCCTAATATAACGATGGTATCGTGCCGAATAATGGAGGAATTCCTACCGGGGAAAAGGTTAATCGAATGGATAAGGTGTTCCAGAATAGAATAAAAGAAGGTGTAATCTCTCTCTCTCTCTCTCTCTCTCTCTCTCTCTCTCTCTCTCTCTCTCCTGCAGGAGATTTGCATATAGCTTTACTATATGCAGGAGATACGCAAGTAGCATTCTTTTCCCCCTCTTCATCAAGGAGTGAAAAAAAGTAGGTATTCTATTGACACAGTCGCCCCAAACAATATTCCTAAGTCTCCACCACACACAGTATAATCCGACGCCACAAATGTTACCCTCGTATATCACGGAGGATCATCAATTTTCTGTTTACGGCTAACCGTGGCTGTCCGTGTTCTTTCCACTGTCCACAGTGGGGGGGGACCTGTTGAAAGACGGTTGGTAGTACAGCCCACTGGAGGAACATAGATCAGAAGCAGAGGCGGAGTGAAGGGAAACCCACAGAGCAGCAAACAGGAAAACATCAACCATTTAATAAAGACGATCAAAAGAACTTGAATATCGACCAAGAATCAAAGACAGAAAACAGAAATAAACGATAAAGATGAACATGGAGAACAGATCCATAAAGGATTAGGAAAAACAAAAATACCATTAGAAACCTACGCTAGATTACTAGGAAGTAACACTCAATGTACGGAAGAGACGCCCTAGTGGAGGAGGAGAAGGGTGGAGCGATGCGACACATCCGGGAGCCTTGTCGCCAACGGGATTGTGTGGTCAAGTCTGTGACCCAGAGAACGAGCGACACTGGATGACGGTCGCTGAGGAATGACACAGCAATCAGACCAATAATCACTGTAGACAATGAATGACGGAGGAGGAGGAGGAGGAGGAAAGGCTGTTGTGGCGAGGTGACTATTTGGCAGTGCGTAATTGCCTACTTGCGCCGTACATTGGCGGGGTTACATTCATGGAGCTCCCTATTTGCACTGTACGGGAGGGAGTTTTATATTGGTGGGGCCCCATCCCTTGAACATTCTCTATTGATGTGCAACTTCTTAATTCTTGTTGTGTGTGTGTGTGTGTGTGTGTGTGTGTGTGTGTGTGTGTGTGTCTGTTGTAAGGAACATAGCAACAGGCTAAAAGGAACGACCACTACGGCATATGATCTATCATAAGGTGTACAGGATAACACGCAATAGAAAACGGTGACGTGTGGTGCGTAATTGACTTCACAATACTGAAAAACTAATTGACTTCATTTAAGGCCAAATGGCTCGAGCCATCTGTGATGTACTTTCCTCTTAATGACATGACGACTTGAGAAAAAGAAAGGTACAGAATGACTAGGGCTAAGGAATTTTTCTAAATCTATCACGCTTGATACAGCCATTTCTGTGTGTCAGTAAGTCTGTATGTTTGTTCCTGTCTGTCTGTAAACCAGGTGATAATGGTTTACTTCTGTAAAAATTTAAATGCCGACCGTCATAAATTTCCTAGGCTTAAAATAATTAACGTAAATCAAATTTGTATACTGTATATGAGAAATCTAAGAGTGATATGTTTCAAATGGTCTTTCTCAAATAGATTCCACATGCTAGTGACCTTATTTTTACTTTCGTCTAAATAATTCTAGAATGACATTTGTTTGTAAGCTTTCTCAAATATTGTCAACAAATTAATCATGTCCCAAACCATTGGTAAAATTCTTGTTGAACGAAGATAGCAAGGCTTTGCAACAGTGATCTACAAGGATGATTAAATTAAGTGAATAAGTGTGTAATATGTAAGATCAACTACCCAATAAAATACTAGCTTAGATCACCCTTCTATTTATAAAGTAACTCACTAATTCATTGGTGAGTTTATTAGCTCATGAAAAAGCTAAGTTTCTCGTTCGCTCACAAAGTTGAACTCTGGGAACTTGCAGAGGACGCATGATCTATTCTTTATGGAAATCAGAGCCGGTAGCTATATGTAAACAAAGTTGAATATGGACCTAATGTCTTTCCCGGAGACGATACCTTTGGTCAGGCAAAACAGTTCTATGCCGTAGACCGCAGAAATGTCTTTCCCATCCAACAATCTATTACTTCTTGATTTTCCTTCCTCTTCTTTCCCTCCTCCTGGTTCCATAGCCTCAGCCTGGCTCCTTCCCCCTCCATCAACCATGACATATGGTAAGCGCTTCGCCACAACTTCCATACGGGTGATGTAGGGGTAACTGAGCCACGTGTACATTACCTTAACAATGTGGATGGGAGATGGTGTAAGGTGAGCTCTGCCAGACGGCTCCTCTCATCTCACATTATGAGGAATATGACCGCAAATTCTACAACCGTTGCTGCTTCTGCTGCTCTCATTATGAGGGATGTGAGTTGTGTTTCTCTCGCTCTCTTGAATGATCTTTGTGAGCATCATTTGTAGAGAGGCTGAGGATTCGTGTTCAGAATGAGTGTGGATTTTGTGATGTTCATAAGCACGTAATTGTCGAGCGAATTGTTATCATGAACACCACGACACTTAAGGATATGTGATGACAAAGGTAACGGACGCTATAAGTACTAACCACGCACAGAAACAACGTGAGCACCGATCACAGACAGAGAGACTATGTGTGCCGACGGAAGACAGACACAGTGTGATCAAGTCGCCAAAATGGTTGGTAACATCACAACTGCCGACGTCGCCTCTGATAATTATAGTACAATAGTTCGAGAATCTGGGGCAGTTAGGAGAGTACAAGTGCTGGTTACGTTGCAGTTCTGTTGACAATTGCGAAAACCATCGAAGGTGACAGGAGCAAAGAAAAACGGGATAATGAATGAGAAATGTAAAAGAAAAAGCGACAAAACATGCAAGGAAATACTTGAATGCAGTGTAGTGATAATACAGGATGACAACGGAGGGACTGAAGATTAGATACGTCGAAAAGCAGGACACCAACTCACTGCGTTAAATTCTTGTGCATCCCACACTCGCCTGTTGTTCATTCACTAACACTAACCAGACGCAGGGGGTGCCTAAGAGCTGCATGCTGAGGCAACTACCAATTTCAGACTAATGCCAGTTGACTAACTGGTGGGTTTAACAGCTTTAGGACGTTCAGCAATCTAGCAGTTAAAGCCATCTGTCAGCGTAATAACTCATAATGATTCATAAATCAGCAAAGGTTGCTAAATTGAAGTGATGAAGGTTAGGTAGGATATCTTATCAGCTGAAATTCCAACATCTGGATACAGAAATGCTTCAGCCTGACACATGAGAACAGCAAATGAAGATTATTCTTTAATAATTGCGTAAGACATCGGTATACAAGACAAGATGTTATTATTGACGGATGATGAAGACGACAACACGACGCCCGAACACTCACTCTTCGGGCAGGAGCACACAGCCAGCCAGACTGTGGTCTATGGAGATGTGGTGTGTCTGACTGTATGTCATTACTCTGCAGGAGTGGTGTACGGGATGGTGGAGCGGAACTAGGAAACAGGAGGCTAGGAAGGTCTGGGTGTGGAAGTGGTCGTCTTCCATAAATCAGGGTCTTATTTAAGGACTGACCCCATTACTATGAAACTTTTATAGATTTTGTATTTCGAGGAAGGTCATACAAGGATATTTTTCATTACTTTTAATGCATTTGAAATATGATCTATTGATTATGTTCAGGTGGAATTTTTTCGCTGCAGTTACCTTCTGTCAAGTCGCTATATCATTTTAGGTTCCTATTAGGACTTTAGTTTGATTCTCAACTTGAAAACAACTTTGAAACATAACTTTCCCACCATAGTTTGTCACATGAGAATGTTATCATCAAGTAACATCTTCGTGACATTTTATACTTACTACGCATCTCATCATAATTCCTAATTCCTTATTCTGTCTTCTGACTTGCAAGTACTTTAATGTTACGCTCTTTATAACGAGCCATGACTGACTCGTCTGCTAAGGAAAGTGAGTAAAGAGTAAGTTCTCTAAGACCTTCACCGTTACTAAGTGCCACGTTAAGCCATTGAATATATATATGCTGTTGGTTAGAAGTCAGTGCATTAGATGTAAACAGATGGCGCTGCTCTGCAGGAGTACTATGTCCAACGACAGAGGTGGTCCAACTTTCGCCCCTTAAGGCACTTCGTAAGCGGCAGTTTGTGGCTCGGGGAATCACCCATTACCCCGGCCATCATGACGACGCCGATGCCTTGGATTTCTCACGAGTTGGACAACAATGGAAGGCGCGCACACTCTCGCGGAAGCTTCTGTCTGACTAAACTGTTCATTCGAGCGGAAATCGATGCTAAGATTTCTGTGTATTGATATTGATAACACTTATAAAGATATACCGAAAAAAACCATCCATTACGAAAGGAGCAGTGAGGTACAGAACTCTGATGAGATAATAGACCAGTGTTGATAGTTATTTCAAAGCACTAGAGATCACGGGTGCTCACAGTGCAACGTCTCTGTACAGTCAGAGTCCTGTAGCCAGTCACACGTTACCACGTGTTACCCCTGGTGATCACACGTGCGCTGTGACCAGGTCGAGAATGCCTCCGTTACACCCAACTGTTTCCTCTTACTCACTCCGCTATTAAAGGCGTGAAGACCATTTTCTTTTCACTGGGACCAACGCCATCTGTGACCATAGTATCAATTGCGTATAAAATCGTTCACTTTCAAAGTATGGGAGTGAGGCGAAGTGGTCTGTTTCGCTGTAATGTTGCAATTTCTCATTTCAATTTCTTTAAGGTACGTCACATCTGTATACATCTTAAGATACTCTAAGCTGTTCTGTAATGTATTTCTTGTCAGTATGGCCAAGTATGTAGAGTATATATGAAATAAAATACATCTGCGCACGTAAAACTCTCCTGAAAGACTGGCGATGGAAAAGATACAGCCGAAAAAAATACAATATGTTGTATCACACATACACCATGTTGTATCACACATACATCTATAAAAACAAATTATACATCTTTTTAAGTCCTGAGGATTCTCTATTGTGATACAACTGATGTTGATCAAAATAAGATGTTAGTATCAACACGCGGTTAGAGAATATACGTTAAAACATAATATGATATGGCATAAGACGAGCCAGTGAATCTTGTTTATAAAGGACATATAACAAGGGCAATTCGTAAACATTTTACCATGAAACAGGAAAAAGGAAAAGTAGAAGAGTTGTGTTTGATGGGTCGGGAGCAAAGCGTTCCAGCTGAAGGCCACATTACACAGTGTTCAGACTGATGACGTCCCAAGAAAAATCATCGATATTAGAACACATTTCACCTCATGGTTTGCCATGGTCAACACTGCACCTTCTTTTTGTAGACACGGTGTGAGGAAGGGTCATTATGTCCCATGGGTGGGGTAATGGGGGCCATGAGTAGTGTAGGACACACACACACACACACACACGTATGTGTGTAAGGAAATTGTGACAGGCACACACGGTCGCGTACACACATATACAAACACATACGAATACATACATTTCTACAATTCATGCATACACGTATGAAGACTCATCATACATTGATACCATACACTATCACACACTTTCCCACAACTTGGAGTGAATGTTATCTGCCAGTGTTGGTTGGGTGTAGTGAGTGATCTACTTTCGGAGGCTGAGATCCAGTTATGATCACCAGATCTTCCTCGTGAGGAGGCGAGATCGTCCTCACAGTACACAACAACCCACTCATCATCATCTTCACTATAAACAAATAAATTTTGTGCTCAGACGGTCAACCGTTTTCTAATTTTATATTCTCTCAGGACGACACAGGACTTGGTGATCATTTTGATCGTGAACTAGAATTTCCTGGACTTAAGAAGATATAAATGCTGTTGTTATCAATAGAAATAATCTTCCATTTCACCATATACTATAGATGACAGTTCCCAAACCAAGAAATACTTTACGATTCAAAGATATTTGAACGAAAATAAAATCCCATGGACGCAATTAAAACAAAACATATTCATACACCTATAAATATACAGAATAAAACATATCCAAATCGGTTTCATTATTATGAACGCACTCAAGCTGGACGTATCACCAGAATGAAAGCCCACTGATCATGGAGACAAGAGGGAGAGAGAGGTAAGGTACTGTAGGTATTCTGTAACGTTCTCAGGAGCTGGTGACGGGAGGATCCTCCTGTGGGAACACAAGTGTAAGCGAAAGTTATCATCAGCAATGATGACCAGACGATAGATCGCCAGCGAAACTGAGGAATTCCTACGCTACTGTCAACATGCAGCTTTACTTCTACGTAAGTCAGAAGTCTGCCACATAAAGTAGGCCAGGACTTAACCAGCATCCTACAGAGCCCTACAGTCATCTGCTGTCCTTCTACAGGTAAAGGATGCCAGGTTATGAATAGCAATCTAGTATCCTACAGCCATCTGTTGTTCTATCAACCTTCAACCAAAGCCTTCATCAAAGTTTTCCAATCTTCTGTCTACAAATCCTATCAAACTCCTGCCAACCTAATCATATACGTAAAGGTAACTAAGTAATCTTCTAAACACAAAGGCATGACTCTCACAACTAACAATTTACAAGACCCCCAGCTAGACAGTCCCCTCCTCACATACTAGCCACGCCACCTTATGATATCTCTCGAACATGTAATGAACCTTCATTTAACATCAGCTGACCACTTATCATTCCCTCACCTGAAGGTTAGCATAACAGCACCTGGAACCCCACCCAACAGGGAACAAACACACTACACAACAACCGAAACCTTTCGAAGATTAACTGGTGAAAGCTACTAACTCAAGTCAGTCTTACGACTCGCTAAATGGACAGTCAATTGTCCATAAGTCTGGTGGTGTGGGGCGTTGTTGCCTGCTCTGCTTTCAGTCATAGCAACAGCTGCTCCACCAGAAGAACTTTCTTTTTCTGAATCAATAAATCCGTACTTCCCTCTCGGTAGCCCGAGTGAGGCAGCATCTCGAACACATAACTTTAGTCTTCCGGAGAAAGTCCTCACTTGGCTCGTTCTTTTGTCCTAATTTGATAAAGTGGTAATACAGGAGGATTTCCACTACTCCCATTCTCCCTCTCGCCCCTGTTGCTCACCTCCCGCGACACACAGTGGATACATGGATCACTCTCGCTCCCTTTATCTCCAGGGGCACTTTCTGTCTGCTTCTCTGTGTATCTGCCTGTTTGCTCGTCTGTCTGTATGTCTGCTTTAGTGAATGACAACTGAGAGCTTAGAAGCGGCATCGGATCGGAAAGAGGAGCATCCAGAGATGTAGGAATGTTCAAGTTGTCTGAGAATGAGTACGAAGGAAAAATATGGAATAAAAACATTTTTCCTCTCAGTAGGAGAGACAGCTATAGTATGTTAGTTACTCTGTCACTGAAAGAGACAGCTATAGTATGTTAGTTACTCTGTCATTGAGAGAGACAGCTATAGTATCATAAGAACAGGAAAGCGAAGCAATGGTAGTAAACCAGAAATTGATGAAGATCCTTTTGGTTGAAGACCCGAAAGGTCTTTCGGTGGAATGAGGAGGAGAGGTCATCGCACTTCCCTGGATCAAAGGAACGTTTGACCCACTGGGCAACGAACGTGTAATGACTAACCATAGACATGACACAGGAATACGAGTCAGAAATAGAAAACTTTACAGGTACAATATGCCAGGCTTTTTGGCCAAATGACGTACAGACAGGAATGGTTGAACATGGATTGAAAGAAGCAGCGTAAGACGAGGAGAGGATATGTGCCTCCATCTCTGTAACATTAAGTTCTGTTACA
The DNA here is from genome assembly GCA_032361705.1 of Panulirus versicolor. Classification (NCBI taxonomy): domain Eukaryota; kingdom Metazoa; phylum Arthropoda; class Malacostraca; order Decapoda; family Palinuridae; genus Panulirus; species Panulirus versicolor. The sequence continues at coordinate 12,030 of JAUUDZ010436769.1, forward strand.
CTCTTAGAGAAGACAGAAGCATCACCAGGGGAAAGGCAGTAATGTCTCAAAAGAAACTTGATAAAGATTAACCGTAAGGTTGTCCAGTGAAGATAATTAAGCTTCCAGTATCTACGTTTAGAAGGGGCAGATGAAGGAGGAGGTACGATCCATAAAGAGACATTAACAGGAATGTCGTCAGATGAACCAAATGAGGGCGAGATTGTGTCGCTACAGCGCGAGGGACGAGAGGTGAAAATAGGTCGAGAGTATTGGTAGTGATCGTAACTGTGTGGAATGTGAGTAAGGTGGATGATGATCTGCTCCAGATCATTAAGAATGGAGAGCGTGAATGAGGCAGTGCCACCACCATCAGCCAGTCTCTCTGGTGTTCAGTGAAATCTAAGCAGAGGATCTCAGCTTGAGGGTCAGAGGTTGTTAGGGATTCTTTGCGGGACTATAGAGAGTCAAAGAAAGTCATAATATTTGTTGAATTACGTGAGAAACAGACAAAAGAAGGCAAAACAATGGTAACCAGGAGGCAAATCTTAAGCCAGATGACGTCAGAGGCAGGCCATCCAAGGTGCTCGAGGTGTACAGCAGGCGTGATGGTGTTGGGTTAAGCACAAACTCTTCCTTTGACAAGGGATCGCGAGTGAAGATTATAACTGAATGTGTGAAAGAGATTTTGTTGCTGTTCTTAGCTGAGACGACAGAGGCAACTGAATGCCCTGATCAAGGTCATCTTAATACTGCTTCAAATACATATATACCTTAGCCTAAGCCATGTACCCAATTTGTGGACCAATCATTAGCGAAAGATGAACAGCTGTGTTGACTGTGGACCGACGACCACAACCAGGATTCGAACCATGGGTAGCCCGTGAAATACGTCAAGGCCAGCGACGCTAACCGCTACACCAAGGAGATCCATATCATCTAACTAAATACAATATATCAAACCGCAGACTGAGGTGAGGTGATCTACCAGGTATTGTCTCACCACAGAATTATTTCCACTTCTGTTGGGGAAATTTGAGCCGACAGTAAAGGTAATGTAGCTTCAGACTGTCCTTCTCACCCGGGAATAAACCACAGCACATGATACCTGTGTGCAGTAACCACAACGAGCAGGTGGGCAACGAAGCGAGTGGGAAATGATGCTTTCACATAAACGTGTGTGTTGTGAACTGCAAAACTTTGGTCAATATCTCGACGGGTGACGGATACTGTAGCTGTGGTCATGGGTAACACTATATGACACTGGAAAATCTACCTGTACGTATATACGTACGTATGTATGGTTGAATGGATGGATGGATGGATTAATCTATATATCAGTCTATCAGTCTGTCT
>JAUUDZ010436780.1:0-13363 GCA_032361705.1 Panulirus versicolor
AAATAAATATATATATATATATATATATATATATATATATGTGTGTGTGTGTGTGTGTGTGTGTGTGTGATCTGAATATCTAAATAACTTAGATCACATTTAGTATTGGATGAGAATGAGGGAACAGACCTTAAACTTCACTTTTTAAAACACTGTATAACTTGTATGACATATTTTTTGTCATATTATGGTAACAGCCCCAGTGTCTAAGTACCATGAATATATGATGATGTGGACACCTTTGGAAATTCTCTCATGAATTTATATCCATTGCTACATTCACTATAATTTTGAGTACCTCTTAACCTTTTCTTTTCTAGGCTAAATGTATTCAAGTTGTTTAGTTGGCTTTCATAGGATTACTTTCTCAGTCCAGGAATCATCCTAGTAGTTTGATGCTAATACTCTCTCCATTCTGTCCATGTCTATTTTCAAGGACAGTATCCAAACTGAACATGAACTCAAGATGGGGATGTACCAGTGTATTTTAAGAGGTGAGGATAATTTCCCTAAATCTAAATTAAAAAAACTATGGATCTGACAGTTTTGCATGTCCTTTTTACTGTTTCTGTGCACTGTTTACTTGGCTTTGAGTCACCAGATATTATTACATCCAAGGCATTTTCCTTATTTAGCTTTTGTAGCTCAACAGGATTCATACTTTGACTTGCCTTCTCATTTTCATTACAGTACTAATGTGTAAAATGTTGCCCAGTCCATCAATTTGTCTTGTTAGGTGGAAGCTACAAATGTTTTTTCAGATATAGGTATATTTTCCTGCTTAGTATCCTCTTTGAGTTTTGATGTTTTACAATTCAGCCCATTAATATACATGATAAGAACTGGTTTCAAGATTGATCTCTGTAGCACACTACTTATCATGTCAAACCATTCTGAGGCTTGACCATTAACTACTACTCCTACCAGATGAAATCGACTGCTTTACTTTTTGAACATACTTCTTGAATATATCATTATTAAAGAAATCAAGCTGATTAGTCTGACATGAGCATTGTTGTCCAAAACTATGCAGAGAATAATTTTGTAAGGGGTGGTACTCTAAATGGTTTAGTTTTGTGGAGAATGGTGGTTTCTATAACTTCTCCAACTAATCGGACAGTAATTTCCAAGCAGTGACTTATTACCCTCTTTTTAATGTTGGTGTTACACTTGCAAGCTACTATTCATCTGAGACTTTCCATTTACAAGGGAATTTATTGAAAAGAGCAGTCAAGGACTCAGCTTTCTCATTTTTAATCTCTTTCAATGTCCTCGGATAAATCATATCTGGGCCTGCTGTTTTACTTACTTTTACTCAGTTAACTGCTGATTGTTTATCTTCAACTTTTATGTCAATATGCTGCACAGTGTTTTCTTTCTTAGCAGAGGGGCTGGGTTCAGGATGTGACTTGTGTCTGCAGTTGTAAATAACGCTATAAAGAAATAATTTAAGATCTTTGCATGGCTTGCTGTCTTGAACCAAGTTTACACTTTCCATAAATAAAGGATCAGTTGAATGGGTAATGACTTCCTCCTGGCGTAACTATAAAACTGCTTTGGGTTATTTTGCCTTTTTAGCATCATATGCTTCAAACTGACATTTCCTTTGATTTATGTCTCTTAGATTCTCTGTGCAAATTTACATAATTCACTCTATCATGTTGGTTATTGGCCTCTTTGAGTTTTTGTGCTACTTTCTTTGACAGCAGATACTTTATTTCATCATTCTACCATATAAGCTTAGTTTTGGAAGAACATCATCTATAACATATTGCCACATAAGTTCCCTCTTCTACTTTGAAAGTTCTGTACGCTTTCCAATCTATGTCCTTATCTTTTTCATTGAGGACATCATCCCAAAATTTTCTGACAAGAGTGTAGTATTTTTATGGAAACTTCATGTGAACAACAGTACATATAGAGTTCAAAGTTACCTCAAAAGTAATTTGTCATTGATCACTTTTACTAAACTTTTTTCCAGCTTCAACAATATTAACTAGAACCTTGTTTGTAGCTAGAATTAAATCTATTATGTCCTCATCATGTGTAGATTTCTTTACTTATTGTATTATGTCACTATCAGGCAAATATAAGGAAGAGTCAGCACCCAGAGCTACTGGAAAGGGATTCCTTTACTGAGATACTAATATGTTAAAATTTCCCTCTATGATCAATCATGCTCTTTACTAATTTCCGTTACTTAATCCTGAAGTCTTTCATGTGCCTCTTATGTCTGTGCAAGGGGCCTGTTAACTAATCCCACCATTATTTTTTTATGAAGCTTACTTTAAATTTCTCCAAAAAATGGAGTCAGCATCATTAATGGATACATTTTTCATCACAGGATTAAGATGAGCTTAAATAAAGAGCAAGAACTGGCACTCACTAGACAGATTTCAAAATGAAATGATTAAGATGTAAATTTTATAAGATAGATAATGAAATCTCATGTGGAAACATGAATGGAAAGGTGTTGCTGTAATTACCTTCTCAAATATTCTTTTGATCATTTCATTACATCAAGTGGCAGGTGAGAGGTGTTCCAAATATTTATCATTTATTTTTGTAATACACAGTAATAATGATGTTTAGATGTGATTAATGTATAATTACTGACAATTATTCATAGAGTAATAGAACTCAAATTTCTGCAGGTTATGAATAGCATGAAATCATGCACAAATCTACACATTTTGTTTGGCATCATTTCTCTTGTACAAAACTGCTTTAAGGTAAACCCACATGCATTTTCAAAGAAAAGCCATGAAGGTGGGGCTATGATGCCTGATTGTCATATTTCTCATCCAGTACTGGATCACCTACACCTATCATAGTGACTTCATGGTCCTGAAGACACATAAATAGAGGAGTTTTTAATTAAGATGATACATGCATTTGGTTTGGTACAGTCCCCACCCATATGATCTCACACCCTAGACAGTTACTTTTTTCTCATACTTGTTCATTGTTTCCCATGATTATACCAGAAGCAGACAAGAAAAGGCCTCATTCACTCTGTCCTGTGTAGTGCAATGAAATCACATTTAATGGTCACATAAAACCTGATGGATATATTCTATATGGTAGTGTCACGATATAGCACAATATCATTTAACAACTTCAATGTAGTGCAGGTACCTAATTTTATTCCCATTTTTTTTAACATAGCATGTGCTCATTGCATCAGCTCTTTGCTAACATTCAAAGAGTGAGGACGTATTGTTTGCCACTCATACATTTCTACACTATGCATACTTGAATTAGTCACCACCAAGCATAAGCATCCAGCAAGTACTCCAACTAGAAGTGAACCTGCCAAAAAGGTAAGAAAAACCTTTACTGAATGATCTTCATCTTGGGTCTATTGCTTCAGCAGTTTCTTGCTGTTGTGGCATTGATGAAAACAGCATCCACTTTATAAAGAAGAAAAGCATATCTATCAGGAAAGCCTTTTCTCAGCCTTTTCTTTTTTTTTAAATGGCTATGCATCTTAGGATGCTGATATATATGAAGAAGGAGGATGCTCCAAAAATCTCGGTGTAGGCAATTCATGTGCAGCAGTTTTGTATGACAGGCCAGATGATTGAAAATAAAGCTATCAGGATTCATGAGTTGATGAAGAAAGAGGGTAAGCCACTCCTGAAAGTAAATTTACAGCTAGCTACATAATTTTATCAAACATGTTGGCCTGAGAAATGTGATTCTGTCAGATGAGGCTGCAAGAGATGAAACAGAGACATGAGTGAGCAAAAGAGGAACTCCAGAAAATTATAGAGAAGAAAGGTTACACACTAGATCAGGATGGGAACTGTGATTAAACTTGCCTTTACTGGAAAAAGATGCCAAAGTATACATATCTGATGAAGACTGACACAAAGGATCCACATTTTGATGCCAGCAAAGACTGCATTAAATGATGGTCGAAGAATGCCATACCATGGCCAAAAGTCTGTGTACGTGCAATAACACGTTTTGATGAAATGTATAACTTCCATTAGTAAGGTATAAACATATATGTTAGTTTTGTTTTTTCTAATACTTATACTGTTATTTATTTCAATAATAATGATAATGTAAATATTGAAAACAATGAAATAAACAGTATGCACTGGCAAACATATATTCAGGGATGAATAATGAGTAAATAAAATTAGTTTAAATAAATGCATGGACATGAAATGTCTCAAGCAACATGCAAATAAGTAAAAGCAATAATTAAGGAGCACAAAAAAAAGAAAAACATACATGTACTTTTTTGATGTTAATCCACAGCACTACCATGGGGTAGACAAAATCTTTATACCTCACATAAAAATGAACATCTTTCCAAACTTTCTCATATTTTGCAAGACTTCTTAAGGCAGAATAACATAAGAATATTACATGAAGGTATATGAACAAAATTTGACAGGAACAAAGCTCAAAGCCTAACCCACCACTGTCTCTAGAAGGTTGCACCTGACTTACCATCATCTGGGGGAACTTAGTGCCTAACCTAACCTTATGTGAATTTAGTCTGGGCTACGATCCAATATTGCTGTTTATATATTTCACATCATAAATGGAATGTATTAACATATCATCCTGTCTACACATATAGAGTGGATGACTTTTTGATGAATTACATTTATGATGAGCCAAACATAAAAACAGCAGTATTGGGCTGTATCCTGGACTGAATTTCCTTGAGGTCAAGTTGGTCACCATGTTCCTCTGGTGCCACTTTGTTCCTCATGTAGTAGTCAGTTAGGCTAGGAGCCTTGTTCCTTTCAGACTTGTTCATAATTTTCGTATGCTAATTTTTTGTTTTTCCCCCTCTGAAGAGGTCTTGGAAAATAGAGGAAAACTCGGGAAGGTGTTTTTGAAATTTTTCCTGAGTTATGAAAAAGATGTGCTTAATTACTTACATAGTCTGAGGATGTCACAATTGGCAGCTGTGCAATATTAGTAAGAGAATGTGGGTTGGGGGATAAGTTGGCCCAAGATTAAGGGATAGATATAGTAGCTGTCATATGATGTTCTCTATTTACTATATCTTAGTTTATTTTAATTTTTACATTACAATATATTATTTTCGATGTTTACATAAAGTTTTAAGGGTTATTATGTGTATTTCGGCCTTTGGGTCATCTCCCTGTGATATGGTAAAGTGTATATATTCTTTAGCACCTCTTTAGTAATATATTTCTTACAGATATATAATTTTTACACAGTTCTCTTTAGTAGGTTCTTGACTAATTTATACACTTAAAATGAGTTATTCCAAGTACAGTAATAAGAAAAATACAGTAATAGAGGTATGGGTGTTACAGCACTGTACAACTTAAAATGCTTCCAGCTCAGAGAAGTGAATGGTCAGTCATCTTACTTAATGAAAGATACGGTAAATAGTATCATTTATACACATATATTTTTTCATACAGCTCTCTTCAGGATGCTCCTACCTAATGCATGAACTAATGGTTATCTATATGTATTCAGAAAAAAATATAAGAAAGACTTTACGTAGCACCTGGGGTCAAATCATTTGTTTTTATAACTTATGTCTTTTACTTGGTAAATGATACTGTAAGTTATAACTTTTACATGTTTTTCTCCACAATTCTCTTCTGTAGATTTATAACTAATTCTTACACTAAAAATGATATAAAAGGAATACAGTATCAAGAAAAATACTGTAACAGTTAAGGGAGGCAAGTGTTCAGTTGTCTCATGGTTCAAAATGTACAGCTTAGTAAATAATATGATGAATTGTATATTTTCTTTTTTATACTCGATTGCCATTTCCCACATCAGCAAGGTAGCACCAGGACACAAACAAAGAATTCCACATAAAGATTACTTAATCTTAACAGAATTACTAAGGGATATCTTACCCTCTAAGGCAGTTTGGTTTAAGTATGTAGATGTTCTTTGTGTTTGGCCAACAAACAAAAATTCACAATTTCCCCATTTACTTAACAATTTAGCACCTTCTGTCAACTTTACTGTAGAAGTGGTAAATAATTATGTTACTATTTTTAGATTGCAGGATCCATAGTAGAAACATGTTTAAGTTTAGTATATACAGAAAACCTACCGTTTGTTCATATATTCATTATTACTTAGTTAAACATGACAGAGTTAAATTATCATCATTCCAGTTGGTGTTTCTTGCATCATTACATATATGCAGTCCAGAATTTTTTGATGATGAGTTTGTGAAGATATATTCTATTGAATCCAAGTTAAAGTATCCTAGATGTTTCATTGAGTTAAACCCAGGCCTCCTCTTGATACCAATAACCTTTTAGTTCTCCCTTTTAGTGATAATTTTACATTACTTCCCAGGTTGCTTAAATCCTTAATGTAAATGTAGCCTTCAGCAGTAATAATACTGTAAAGAATATCTTAATTAAAAATTGTTATATGTCTTATGTTGTGCAGACTGGTAAGAATCTTTATGTTAGAATTAAGCATCATAATTATAGTAGAAGAACAGGACATTTAATCAAATGCTCTCTTTAAGAATTATAACCAATGTATTGACTGGAGTAATGCCAATTCAATTATAACTCCTTTACCACAAGAAATGTCACTGAATTGTAACTAATATTAATGAAGGTTTGTACACATTGGATAGCTTTACCATACGCAAAATTGTAAACAGTTCCCCTTCTCGTCCACATAAGAATTTTATGATTGTGATTGGCATGTTGCCAGACCCAAACACACCAACCTGAACACCACTATCCACTAATGTTTATTTACCAGTGGTGTCTTAGCCACATCTATTTCTTGTATATCAACTGACTGTCCTACATCTTCTGTTTCATTCTTGTATCTCCCCTGACAATTTGATCATTACAGGAAAGTGCACTTGAGAACTTATCACTTTCATTTTCCTGTGGTTTTCAGCATATATTAGATTATGCACACCGCTGTGACTGCTTGTAAATATATATATATATATATATATATACATCCTCGATAAAAACTTTTCACTGCTTCCAGCAACTTGCCTCCCACACCATATATTCTTAATACCTTCCACAGAGCATCTCTATCAACTCTATGACATGCCTCCTCCAGATCCATAAATGCTACATACATTTATGGATTGAATGTACAGAGAATCCACCTCAACTGGTATTCTAAGCAAAATTAAGCATGCAAAGAATTCTCCAAATATTTCTTAATCATGCACCTTAACATCAAAATGTTTTAAATATAAAAAGTATTCACAATGCTCAAAAATTCTAGATGTTGGACTGGTTGGTGTGTCAGAAGAGCATAAGTCTATTGGTAACATTATATATCTGTCTATCCATCACCTAACTGGGTCAACCAACTCAGAAGGTTAGCAAAGGGCAGGACACCCAATTCTACAGAACTGGCTGCTTGCACTATAGGAAAAGTAGGATTGTAAAGGGAAGAATTTTCCAGTTTCCTTGGGTGGATTGCTTGCACTATAAGAAAGATATATATGAAAAGAATATGGTGCTGTAGAAAGAAAAAACACAAAGTTAGGCAAATAAAAAAGTTTGTGTTGTATTGTAAATTAGTATATAGTCAAGCATAAACACACAACAAGAACAAGGAATAGAATAAGTGTAGGTTTTGGAAGTTGAATTTTTTTTTCAAGGCAGTTTCCCACAAGCCTGAGATATACTGGATATGTATATATGGGTCAAGATTTTCCATCCTTCATGATTTCTAGTAAGAAAGCAACAAAATCATAGTCTTCTTTTATAAACAGCGCACAAAAATATATAATTTTTCAAATTTTTCTTAAAATAAGATTTAACCGTTCTTAGTTTAATAAAAATGCATTTACCAAAATGGTTAGCAGCATGGACACGGTGGGAATACAGGGGTATGTAAAAGCACTGAATTCTATAAAACTATGAATATATTCTTAGTTAAGACAGAATCCCTACCCTCTACTTTCTTGTATACTAACAGTGATAGTGTTTGGTCGGAAACCTTTACCACCAGGGCAAAGTTCTTCATATTCTTCTGAATCCTCAGGGGGGCACAACTCACACAATGGCCCCCATGCTTTGCCAATAGAGCAGCAGCATGTGGATCTAGTCACAGGGTCACCCATGGGGTCACGGCACACACCACGCCCACCTCGTACACCTACTACATCTAAGAAACAATCACCCTCACGTCGGTCTGCCAGAGGAAAGTTAAATATATATCTCTCCACACATTAACACTTTTCAATACTGAAGATATCATTCATTTTGCCATCTATATGCAGTGTACTGATCTATACAATCTTTTGAAGTGTATCACAAAATACATACCTACACATCCATCACCAGTTCTGATAAGCTCATAGTGTGGTGGACACTCACAGACATAGGTTCCTTGCTGGTTAATGCATGTACCATACTGACAAACACCTGGACTTTCACATTCATCAATATCTGTGCAGTTACCACCAGTTTCATCTAAGTGATAGCCTTCATCACAAATACAACGGAACATGCCAAATATGTTTTCACATTGGCCATATACGCACAAGTTACTGAACATATCACACTCATCAATATCTACACAGGACTGTTCACTGTGAGGGTCTGGATGCATGAAACCCATTTCACAGTCACACTGGAAGGATCCAGGGTAGTTTAGGCACTGCCCATTCTCACACAAAGTTGGATCTTGAGTGCATTCATCAATGTCCTCACAAAAGAAACCATCTCCACGGAATCCAGCATCACACACACACTTGAAAGAACCATCTGTGTTTATACACTGAGCATCCCGGTCACAACCACCATTGTTGGTCAGGCATTCATTTACATCTCGGCATGTCTTGCCATTGCCTGAAAATTGAAATATCAAAATATCAAGTTCATTTCACATGGTTACTTAATGTCTAGTTAGTAATAAAATGAGATATGTTATTACTATCATAAAATGAAAGCTGGGAAAAATAAAAAACTAAATAACAAAAAATATATCTCTGTTACTGGCAAATAACTTTAAAAAAAGAACTTGAATAAGATCCTATGAGCCAGTATCTCTAACATTATATGTAGTATCAAAATATCATAATATGGTATATGCCTTACCAGTGAAACCATCTTGGCAGCGACACTCATAAGTACCATCTCTGTTGACACACTCAGCATTCTGATCACAACGGAAGGAGCCTATGTCACACTCATCATCATCAGTGCAGCCAGGGCCTAATTCTGACTTGACACTATAACCATCTTCACAACGACATCCAAATGAACCCATTGCATTGTCACATTTGCCATTCTGGCACAAATTAGGGTTCATCTCACACTCATCAACATCTGAAAGACATGCCAACAATAATTTCTTCAAAAAATTTATTTTCAAGTTAGATGCCTCAATAAGACCACTGTTCATATAGAAAGCAATGTTCAACAGCCCTCCCTGGTCCATTCCATGATAGATGCTTAACTCACCAAGACATCCAGGGCCATCAGGGTCAGGAATGAGGCCACCCTCACAGGTACACATATAGCTACCAGGAGTATTGGTGCATAAGCCGCCAGCACAGATGGCTGAGTTTTCTGGTGGAATATCATTAATGTATCATTCAGTATTCAAATTTATTCCAATACTCAATAACTTTACCTCAAATGGAGTAAAAAAATTAATCATCTAGATGTAATGCATATAATGAGTAACAATCATTATCAACAAAATATCTCCAAACATCATAAATGCAGGGTACTGATTTATCACATTTAACTAAAAATAACTGGAATGTAAGCACAAAGAAACAACTCTAATCAGTTAAACAGTTAACATTACCTATAAATATGGCTATATATTTTCTATATATAGTATTAGTTTTATCAAAACCTAAGCCTAATTTGTTAGCCTTTGGTACTATCCTTAGAAGTTATAAATGCCTCCTTGTGTTGTAAATAACAGCTACTGTGATCTAAAAAAATAATTACTCATGAATTTGAAAATCATATCTATTAACATATCATCGGTAAAATACCAGTTACTAAGAGTAATAATTCTCAAGGAATGTTTCCTTGACAGGAGAGATAAACCAACCTTTACATTCATCAACATCTGCACAGGAGCGTCCATCCAGAAGTAGCATGTAGCCAGTAGAACAGGTGCAGGAAAAGAGTCCCGGAATGTTGATGCATATATCATCACATCCACCATTATTCACACTGCACTCGTCAATGTCTTCATAAGCAAACAAGAATAATGAAACACGTCATAACCATTTCTGAATAATTTTCTCCTGATAAATACAAAAAGATAACCTTTGTAACTATGAACATCATTTATAAATAGGTAGCCACAACGTACAAGCTTTTCATTGATGGGAACCTATAAAATGTCAACAAACTGTTCTACAAGGAAAAAAATTAGACAAAAGACAAGATAAAAAGAGAATTCAAAACATTTTTTGATATAAAGAACTTGTTTTTTAAAAAAGGGAGTAACATGAAAAGGATGAGTACCAAGTCCCAAAGGTGTAAGGCAAAATAGACACCAAAATGGCATTTAAAGCATACAGGGTAAACCATGGAAAAGTCTGTGGGGCCTGATTGTAAATAGGGAGCTGTGGCTTTGGGGCACAACAAATGACCGATAGAGAATGGATGTAAGTGAATGTAGCCTTTCTTTGTCTGCTCTTGAGAATACCTTGCCATTGTAGGAAACAGAAATCAAGTATGAAAAAGAAATAAATATATGAATGTATGTGGATGTAGATTTTCTTCATCTATTTCTGGATTTACCTTGCTAAAGAGGGAAATGGTGATCTAGTATCAAAAAACATGAATATATGTACACTTATCTACCTCCTCCTACAAGAATCCCTTCTACCTTAATGAGGCTCCTCTAGCACTGAAGAAACCAGCTCTTTACATTTAGTTTTGTTTTACTATACTTGAACTGCATCCTTGTGTTTAATATAGTTTACTTCCATTTCAGAGGCTCCAGCAATTATAACATTTGGAATGTACAAGCACAAGACTAACTTTAAGCAAATGGGAGATACTCAAGATACTGTTGACCATTCTTTCATGCTGTTTTCTTCTATCTTTTTTCAGGAACAGTAACCAAGTTAATGATGTTCACAGCATAAACTTATTCACAGTTTATAAATTTTTAGAGGGTATAAACTAAGAAACTGACTGAATCATATAAAACTGAATATCTAACAATAGAATTTCATTAATATACACTAAATAAGCACGAGAGCTAAAATACTAAGTGACAAATGACTACTGAATATCTGAGGACCCTATAAATGTTATAGTAATCCCACCTTCACAGTGGGACTTCTGCCCAGTCTGTTGGTATCCATCATTACACATACACTGATATGTGCCCATCATGTTTTCACAAACGCCATTTGAGCAGATCCCTGAAGTGCGAGAACATTCATCAATGTCCTTACAGTAGCGTTGATTTGAAGATAGTTCATGTCCTGGAGGGCACTCACACCTGGGGATATGAACAACCCTCACCATATACAACAAATACAAGCCACCAGGTCATACTCACAATGGAATCTTGGCTGATGAAAATCCTTTTCCAAATTGAAGAGGTTGAGAAAAGGCTGTAGCAATCTACTGATCCACTATTTTTAACACCACGCACATTTAAATGATGGTCTAAGTGTATACAACTTTAAACCTTCTGTGGGTATAAAATATTTGGAGCTGGAGTCCCAAGACAAACATTGCGTGTTGGCAATAGGCAAAATCCAATTCCTTGAGCACAGCTATCCTGCTATTCAAAAGGCTGTAAAAGATGATCATATACTCTATACATAAGATCTTATTCATTATAGCTTAAATAATGACGAAGAAAATATGTCTGAAATGTTTCACTACTTTACTTCTGACCTTACAAGACTAAAACTCTGTTTTACAAGAAAAAAGAACTTTGTAAATTAGACTAGAGCCATCACCTGCTCAACTGTTATGTAAGGCAGTTCTACTGCTAGTCATCTATCATGTTTTGTTTTGTAAAGCAGACAATCTCATAAACAATAATCCCACAGTCACATCATATGCTCATAAAAGAAACAGATATATGCATTCATACCACCAACTCAGGCCCTTCCCCATCCACTCAGTACCCTCCCTAACAAACACAGAAGAACGTGTATAATTTCTTTCATAATTTCCTTAAACTTTGTATAATATACACACATTTTGTATTTTGATATGCATGTACCAAGCAAGGATAATTTCTGCAAACTGTACAGATAAGAGTTCAAAAACTCTTTTCATATCTATACATATGTAAAGAAATTATGATTGGCAGAACATCAAATTAAGCAAAGAAACATATTAGAAAAAAGTAAAGATCAACTTTTATAATACAAGAGAAGTGGACAAATGGAATAAACTGAGTTGTGAAATTGTGAATGTGGACAGCATATAGAAGTTTAAACATTTGTATGATAGAAAATTCAGGAAATGAGGCACTATGCATAACTCCTTTACAGTACTACACAAAGAAGCAATTGTAAACGTGCAAGAAATACTGAAGAGTCACAATTTGTCAAAACACAGTTTCTAATTGGCATCAAGATCACATAAAGTATAGAAAAATCTCACAGAAGTTATATATGAAAGTATGCCATCTACTTGTAATATTCTGGATGCCAAGAATGAAAATATAAGCGGTAGAGTTTTGGTTGCAGAACACTCAGATCATAATCATATAGGTTAGCTTGCTTAATTAGTTTTCCCTGATTTAGATTTAAAAGTTATTATTATTATCATTATTATCATTTTTATCATTATCATCATTATCATTATTATTATTATTATTATTATTATTATCATTATTATCATTATCATCATTATTAACATTATTAGGGTTGAGGGACAAGTTAATTGGGAGGTAAGTTTGAATGGATAAAAACTGGAGGAAGTGAAGTGTCTTAGATATCTGGGAGTGGATTTAGCAGCAGATGGAACCGTGGAAGCGGAAGTGAGTCACAGGGTGGGGGAGGGGGCGAAGGTACTGGAAGCACTGAAGAATGTGTGGAAGGCAAGAATTTTATCTCGGAGAGCAAAAATGGGTATGTTTGAAGGAATAATGGTTCCAACAATGTTATATGGTTGTGAGGCTTGGGCTATAGATAGGGTTGTGCGAAGGAGGGGGGATTTGTTAGAAACGAAATTTTTGAGGACAATATGTGGTGTGAGGTGGTTCGATCAAGTAAGTAATGAAAGGGTAAGAGAGATGTGAGGTAATAAAAAGAGTGTGGTTGAGAGAGTAGAAGAGGGTGTTTTGAAATGGTTTGGCCACATAAAGAGAATGAGTGAGGAAAGATTGAAAGAGGATATATGTGTCAGAGGTGAAGGGAATAAGGCGAAGTGGGAGACCAAACTGA
>JAUUDZ010436791.1:0-12180 GCA_032361705.1 Panulirus versicolor
GAGTGAAAAAGGCCATGAGAGCTCGGGGCCTGAACAAGCAGGAGGGTGAAAGGCGTGCAAGGAATAGAGTTAATTGGAACGATGTGGTATACCAGGGTTGACGTGCTGTCAATAGATTGAACCAGGGCATGTGAAGCGTCTGGGGTAAACCATGGAAAGTTTTGTAGGGCCTGGATGTGGAAAGGTGTGGTTTCGGTGCATTATACATGACAGCTAGAGACTGAGTTTGAACGAGTGTGGCCTTTGTTGTGTTTTCCTAGCACTACCTCGTGCGCATGCCAGGGGAGGGGGTTGTCATTTCATGTGTTACAGGGTGGCGACGGGAATAAATAAAGACAGCAAGTATGAATTGTGTACATGTGTATATATGTATATGTCTGTGTATGTATATATATGTATACGTTGAAATGTATAGGTATGTTTATGTATGTGTGTGGACGTGTATGTGGGTGGGTTGGGCCATTCTTTCGTCTGTTTCCTTGTGCTACCTCGCTGATGCGGGAGACAGCGACAAAGTATAATAGAATATATTTAATTGATATATATTTATGCAGATAACCACAAGGAAAATGAAACACGGTAAGTTCCCAAGTGCACTTTTGAGTAATAATCACATCGTCAGGGGAGATACAAGAATGAGGTAGAAGACTTTGAAGAGTCAGTTGATATACAGGGAAGAGAGGTAACTAAGACACCAGTGGTAAACAAGTGTTACCAGATGGTGATATTTGGATTGGTGGTGTTCGGGCCTGGCACCATGCCAGTATGAAAATTTATTAAGTGTACAGGAAAGGGAACTGTTTACAAATATTGCTCACAACAAAGCGGTTCAGTTTGTATAGAACTTCAGTAATATTCATGTTACAATTCTTTGTGTATTTGATAAGAGATGGTTCATTGATATTTCTTGTGGTAAAGGATTAGCATTACTCCAGTCAGTACAGTGGTCATAATTTTAAATATGATTAAACAGAACATTTGAATCTTGTCCTGTTCTTATACTATATTTTTGTTGCCTAAGTCTTCCATAAACATCCATACCAGTCTGCCTAATATAAAACATATTACAGCTTGTACAAAGGATTCGGTGAACACACCCTGCAGAATTTTTTTTAGCAAGTTTTTGATCAAGATGTTCTGTATAGTATTGTTATTGCTGAAGGCTACATTTACATTAAATGATTTAAGCAACCTGGGAAGTAATGTGAGATTATTACTAAAAGGGAGAATTAAAAGATTCTTGGTATCAAGGGGAGGTTTGGGTTTAACTTTGTAAAATTAATTTTTTGCCAATTTAGATTTATCAATGAAAGATGTAGGATATTCTAACTTTAATCCAATGGAATATATCTTCAAACTCATCATCATTGAATTCAGGACTGCATATATGTAATGCCCAAAGGAACATCGACTAGAGTAATGATAGTGTAACTCTATTGTGTTAAGCTGAGTAATTATGATTATAAGAACAAACAGTGGTGGGTTGTCTTTATATGGTAAACTTAAACATATTTCTATCCCTATGGATCATAGAATCTAGAAATGATACATACAATTATTTTCCACTTCTACGGTAAATTTAATAGAAGGTACTTAATTTTTAAGTGAAGGGAAAAATGTTTGCAAATTTTTGTTTGTTAGCCAAACACAAAGAACATCATCTATATATCTAAATCAGATTGCCTTTGAGGGTAAGGTATCCCTAAGTAATTTTGTTTCAAAGAATTCCATTTAAAGATTACTTAAGACTGGTAAAAGAGGGTTACTTATTGCCATCCTAAATTTCTGAGCATAATATTCTCCATTGAATTGAAATACTTAGTCTTTTTTACCTAATTTTATCAATTCAGTAAACACAGACTTTGAAACAGGTAAATCAAGATTATCCAAGACATCATTCAGATATTTTAAGAGGTCATCAACTGGAACCTTTGCGAACAAGGATGACACATCAAAACTGACCAGATTGAAATCATAATCAGCTTGGATATTATTAAACTTGTTAACTAAATCTACATTGTTCACGATATTAGAATTTAATATATCACCGTCTAGTAGGTCTAATAAAGAAACTAACAATTTTGATAATATATGTGTGATTGAGCACACTCTCTTATGTGTTATGGCTTATGTGTTTTGATAAGTCCATACATATATGGCAGTGAAGGGGACAGCGATGAAAACCTTTTGGTATCAGAATCATTACCATTCAACTGCATCTTCAGTTCTCCATGAAAGTGAGAATTTACTACTTCTACGGGATTTTTACCAAGTTTAAAGTATGTTGTATCATTACTTAAAATTAAATCATTAATTTTTGACATAATTAACTTTGTTCATAATCAAGTTTAAAGTATGTTGTATCATCACTTAAAGATCATTAATTTTTGACATGATTAACTTTGTCCATAATCACAACTGTTAGCCTTATCTACTCATATGTAGTTCACTATCTTCAAATTGTTGATAGCACTGACGAATCTTTCTGGACAATTTGGAGCAGATGTTATTAGCAAATACTAGATCATTTGCACCACAGTGAACTGTTGCAATATTTTTTTTTTCATACATATTCGCCATTTCCTTCAATAGCAAGGTAGCATAAGGAACAGGTGGCAGAGCCTTGGAAGGAAAAATCTTCACTTGGCCCCCCCTTCCACTCAATTCCTTCTTTTGGAAAAGTAAAACAAGAGGGGAGGATTTCCAACCCACGCTCACACCCCATTTAGCCACCTTTTACAACACACGGGATTACATGGGCAGTATTCTTTTTACTATTACCACATTAATCAATATCTCTTTGATCTCTTCTAGTACCACAAACAGCTTTGTTAGGACCCAGTGTTCTTTTGCTGTTTGCATTCAATTGTATATGACATATGTTTACCACCTTCTGTAACTTTCTGGCTTTTTGCTGGTAACATAAATCATCCCCTTGTAGGCTAGTTGAGAGTGACTATGTCTTTCATTCCACATCATGCTTGACTCCCTCCCCTCCTCTTGCTTTTATGTATTGCTACCCACTCTCTATGAGGTATACAGGTACACCACCAATTTTCTGGCACTCTTGGTTCCAAAGCCTTTCTGGACCACCCGTGGTCATGTAATGATAATTCATCAACAGACCTCTAACCCACTAATTATACATCTCCCATGTGTCTAAAGTATACCATGGACTACTAGAAATTTAGATTAAACAAATATTAAATGTTTGAGCACCCTAAGATGGTAAGTCTGACCATAGATTGTTTGAATCCTGTGGGGCCTTCTTCGTCTTCTGTTGTTAGTGCTTTCCTAGGTGTGCATCGCCAGAATTATGCAGTATTGTCTGCATTATACACTTGCTCAGGACTGAGGTGCTTGTCAGCTACGAGTTTCGCAAATTCATCCACATACTCAGCAGCTCCTTTGTGGTTTGAAGACTGCTTTCCTTTGCACACTTTATTCATGGAAATTCCATGACACTTCGTGAATCTTTGAAGCCATCCTTCACTATAGTCACACTCATGTTGTAATTTAAGTTCTTTATAGAACAACTTAGCCTGGTCCATTATCATGCTACCTGACAAGTCCACTCCATCACTCCTGTGCTGTCGAAACCATTCCATCATCACTCGATCTTGCTCAGTACTCTTACCATCTTTCATTTCATAGTTGTTCTAATCATCATTTGCTTCTTGGAATCACTTTCTGCGTAGAATTTCTATATTTTCTCCCTTTGCTTCTTTATATTGTAAACAGTTGATGAACTAATACTGCAGATGTCACACAGCTTATGCACCGAAACACCATGGTACATTTTTTTCAACAGTTCTACTTTATCTTGGATCGATATGGGCTGGTGTTTACGTTTGACACCACAACTGACACTCTCATATGTCTTAGAAGCCATAGCTAGGGTTGAATTTAAGAAAAATAAGCTAAGAATCTCACAAAATTGCAGTATCACCGCCAACAAGTGCAGTGTAAAGAATAAATAAGTGTGCCCTACACACAACGCCATCTGTGGGTGCCTAGTAAACTAGTCTGGTGGCCGTGATAATTTCAAGTTCCCTCACATAAGTTTGTCCGGACTGAAGGAGGTGCCAGACCATCGGTTGCTGGAAATTTGTTGGTGTACCTGTACTATTTTATGAAGAATCAAAGTAGTATCACACAATCCTGTCTCATCAACTTTTTTCAATTTTTCCACTAAACTTATCATCCACCTTCACACATGCTTCACCTTTTTTTTTTTTTTTGTATTGATAACATTGATTCATCCAACAGTTTCCCTTCTGTACCATAGATTTTCAGTACCCCCTAGATTGGAGTGCATTTTAATCCATTGTGCTCACATATTTCAATGTTTTCATTACAGAGTACCTGGGATATGCTTAGTAATTTGATCAAAATGTGTTTTCCATTCTTCTCTAGTAATAGAATTTCCATATTAGTAGTCTGTATTCTATCAGTGCTATATGGGGTTTCTTCATAGCTATATTCCTGTCACCTGATATGCTGGAGGGAGTGGTGAGTGGGGAGAGATTAAGAATTTAGGATCTTGTACTATCCTCTAGCACAATGTTACCCAAACTGTATATGTACCCTTTTGGGTAGGCAACATTGTTCAAAGGGGTACGTGAGAAGATAATGATATTTTTTTCTCAAACTGTATCACATATAGGTCGTATGGGATCTTGGATCAGTAACTATACTGAGCATGTGCATGGGTGACTGTTAAAGAAAATAGAATAATTGAATAACCTCAACACTGAAGCAGTTTCCAACTAAAGTGAATGACAGGAGAACAAAGTAAGAATTAAAATGAATGTGAAAGAATTTGAGGGGAGATGAGAGTAGGAGGAAGGGAGAGGAAATGGGACAGGATGCATACTGGAACAGTGCTGAACTCCTCGCTCAAGTCACTCTTGCTCAGTTTGGTACCAACTTAAGATAGAAAGTGTGAGCATCTCTTTTTGAAATTCACAAGTAAGCTTACAGATACAGTTATTTCTTTAGCAGCAAGAAATATAGATTGATGGTTAGAATGTGATAGCTGCAGCAGCTACAGCAAGTGAAGGAAATCATGCAGCAGTGAGGAAAGAGAAAATGGACTTACTTAGATATTGGCAACTCAAAGAAGATTATGTGCTTTTTAGATTTACTTCTCCAAATTCTGATCCTCTGGAAACTCTGTGCTTCGTTTGTGGGGAGAGGTACACCAACATTAGTATGAAATTAACTTACCTTCAACATCACCTTAACACAAAACATCAGTGTTGTGTTGGCACACTGGTGGGTTTTTAAGAAAAAAAAGTGATTTTAAGTGTTCCCAGACAGCAATTAAAAAGCCTCAACATCAAGCAAATCTCAGGTAGCATCTTTGGTTGTTTCTGTATGAGATGCTAAAGCTAAAAAGACATTTGATATGGCTGAAGAATTGATATTGCCAGCTGCAGTTGTGATGGCTGAAAAAATGCTAGATAAAAAAGTTAGCTGACCAACTAACGGCTGTTCCTTTGTTACAACAAACTATTTCTTGAAGGGTAAATGAAATGAGTACAGATATTATTGATCAAGTTGTGAATAAGCAGAAAACAGGCCAGTCTTCTTCACTTAAACTTGACGAATCGACTGACGTCAGTGGAGAGGTCCAATTTGTCTTATTTGTGAGATACGTTGATGGGAATGATATGAATGGGAAGCCATTTTCAGTGTCATTAATCAGTTCTTCTGAACAAGAGTCTAGTTGGAGATCTTGCATTAGCACGTGTACAGACGCTGCCCAAAGCAAGGCCAAAGTGAAGGGATCCATTGCATGGATTAAGGAAGAAAGTCCTGATGTAGAGTGAACTCACTGCATCATTCACAGAGTATCATTTGCATAAAAAAATGAGTTCAGAGTTGTATGGGATGTTGAATGATGGCATCAAAATTCTCATCTTTAAAAAGTCAACGCCACTTACTGCTCGCCTATTTCACAGACTACAAAAGCATAGGATCTGATGACACAGAGATATTACTGCACAGAGGTGTGCTGGCTGTCGACAGGGAAGGTACTCGCCAGGTTGTTCGAGTTACGAGATGAGGTTGGTTACTTTTTATCAGAGCATGGATCTACTTTGCCACATTTTTTGAAAACACTATTTGGCTTGCATAAGTGGCATATCTTGCAGGCATATTTAGCAAACTGAATGAGTTAAAATTGTTCCTGCAGGGCAATGATACAGGCATTCTCAACTTATATGATAAAGTTCGTGGTTTTCAAAAGAAAATAGAGTTGTGGAAGGAGATATGCTCAGGGGGAGATTTTACGTGCTTCCTCTGTCATATATTTATATTTCCAGTAACAATGATGAGAGAAACTTTGAAAACAGTAATTGTGGAACATTTGACCAACCTTATCTGTGCTTTTAAGTCTTACGTTCCTGACATATATGAAAGATCTGTACGGCTTTGGAAAGCCTTCAGCCCTTTGGGTCTACCTACCTTTGTGAAGCATCTTTCTCTGCAATGAGCGTTATCAAGTCAAAACAGAGAAACAAACTAAATGTAAACCTGGAAGAAAGCCTGATCACTGACGTAGCCTCTCTGCCGCCTAGAATGGCAAAAATCATCAGCGAACATTAAAGCCACATTTCACATTGAGTTGTTAGTAGTTCTCAAGTACTTTTATTTTATTTCATTAGTCTTTCCCCTTTAGCATACTGAATAATGATTTATTGTCCAGTGCTCAAATTATGCGAACTTCTGAAATGATTTTGATTGTCCGTCCAAAAATTGAGTTTAATCAGGCATGGGGGTACTTAATGGTAGAAGAAAGTAACAAGGGGTATGATAGGCAAAAAAGTTTGGACAATACTGCCATAAAGAATATCTTAATCAACAACTCACCACAAAATTCTGCGAGCAGTGTTTGCAAAATCCCCTGTAAAAGGTGTAATATGTTTGATGTTGGGCAGATTGGTGAGGATCTCTATGATATACTTGATTCCATCAGTTCATATGTCTGAAAAAAGAAAAAAAGAATACAATTTGACAAAAAAAGAATGATTCCGTTCAGTAGTTTTCTAAGTTATCACCGAATCCCAGCTGCTGCACATGAGCCTTTTAGTGTCACAGTTACCACTGCCGTTCATACGTTTGTTTTGGGCGTTTTTGTCAGTGTATACCTGAATTTATGAAATATTTGTCTAAACGACTTTTGAAGGTATCTATAGTTTTAGCATTCATTACGTCTGACGGTAGCTTAATCCAGTGCTCAACACACCTACAGGAAAAGAAGCTTATTCCCACGTCCGTACTACATCTCTTAGCTTTGAGTTTTATTCCATTTGTCCTAGTAGCCACATTTTCTTGCATTTCGAAAAGACGCTCGTGGTTTACTTTATCAAACTTGTTCAGAATTTTGAACATGTGGATTAAGTTGCCTCAAAGTCTACGTTTTCTAAGGGAGAAGAGATCCAATCGTTTTAACCTTTCTTCGTATGCCAGATTTCTAAGGGATGGGATCAATTTTGTCGCGCGTCTTTGTACTTGCTCTAATTTTTCCTTCTTTTTTTATGGTTTGGGGACCAAAACTGGACTTCATATTTAAGTGTGGTCTTACAAGAGAAGCATAAAGTGTGAGAATTGTTTCTAGTGTCTTGTAATCTATGTTCCCGGCTATGAAACCTAACATTTGGTTGCCTTTTTAACTTGCTGCTTGACACTGTTTAGTGTATTTCAGATTGTTGCTAACAACAACTCCAAGGTCCTTTTCTTGATTTACTTTAGTTAGAGAGTTTCTGAATAGTTTGTAGTCGTAAGGTATATTCTGGATAATAAGGTATATTCTTGTCTTCAAAGTGCATAACTCTACACTTGTCTATATCAAACTTCATTTGCCATGTGTCTGACCACTCTGCTAGTAAGTTAAGATCTCTTTGAGTCATTTCGCAGTCTCTCCTGTTTACAGCTCTACCTCCTAGTTTAATATCGTCAGCAAATTTGGAGATCTTGGATATGAGACAGAGTTCTAGGTTATTTATGTGTATCATGAAAAGAATGGGGCTTAGGACCGACCCCTGTGGCACACCACTCGTTACGTCTAGCGAATTTGAATCTTCGCCGTTTAATACTAGACGCTGCTTTCTTCTGGTAAGCCAGTCTCTGATGTCCAGTCTGATTTTGAAGGATAAGACGAGTTCAGTGCCCGGGAGACCTGAGGACCTCAGCCAGTATGCTTTGTGATGCAGGAGGGCTTGGAGAGTGATGGTCTGCATCAGAAATATCATGAAGGCGAGCACGTGCCGCGGTAGCTGTGGTTCATCCGGCGTGTCAGCACGATCAGCCAGGCACACACGCCCTGTAGTCGAGTTCTGCGAGATATCAGCTTCTTGAAGGACAGTTATCCGGATGGCTCGATGATTGGAGGACACACAGTCTGCCTCATTATATTGGACACACATTCGTAATTCGCTAAAAACCTTCTCTCTCTGAGCTTTCATACGCAATCCGCGTATGAGCATTGTGACGAGATAGATACCTCAATTCCAGCTTACTTGAGTTGGGTGCGTGGTGAGCGGCAGTCTCCTCAGCGGACGTATGTTTGGAAAATGGTGTTGATGATATCGTCGGTTTAACTTCGGCATCATAGAAACGTATCACTCAACACTGGATGTACCGTTATGAAGGTACGAGTCTACAGCCTCCTCCTCAAAGGCAATTAACTGTTTTTTCATTATGGGTAACGGTTGTTATACCGGGTTGTTGTTGTTGTTGGTATGTTGAGAATGTCGACAGCCTCCTGCACTACTTCTCTCAGGGTCTGGAGTGCATGGCGACGTTAGCGTTGTCCTCCACTCCCTCGTGTGGGAACCGTTCAGAGGAGTAGTCCTCTCGGTGAACAGTCTCAAGTGTTTACCGTAATCATACAGGTTCACTTTTAACGTCAAGTATAAGAAGGTTACCAACCATCATGTAAAGTCACCCGCAATAATGGTAAAAGTATTTAATCCCAAAATGTAGGAAAGGACGGAAGGGCGTTGAGGTAGTGTAACTCTGTCTTGCTGCTGACTTAACTTATGGTTAGTTATTGGCTGGACCTTCTCCCCCTGCTGTAACATGGCTGTCTTCTGCAACATTCTCTTCCCACTTGCTTGGTCAACATGGCTTTCTCCTGAACCTGCAGAATCAGTGCATAGGGAATCCCGTGCAAGTTCCTCATCTGCAAAAACTTGGGCTGACACTCGGGGCCTGACCGTGGGTGGTGTGGGGTGGGGCGCTCCCTCCCACTGTGTTTACCTTGGCTAGTTCACATGTGGTTAATATAAACAGGACTCGGTCGTGAGTGCAGGGAGGGGACGTGGGTGATCGTGGGTGCTGGTCGTGAGTGCAGGGAGTGGATGTGGGTGTAGTGAGGGGGTCGTGTTCGGGCGGATGTCAGTGGCCCAAACGAGGTCGTGGTGTGGAGGCGACAGCGTGAGTATACTTGTGTGGCAGTCATTATATCTCTGTACAATACCCTAGTATGTCAGGGCCGCCCTCCCGGCCCGCCTGCTCCCTCCCTCACCAGGCCTCCCTCCGTGTCGGGTGTCGGGTGGCGTGTCGGGTAACGGCCTGGGGAGACACCACCTGATGATGGGGATATGTTTTACCTTAAGCCACCGCCCTTCCGCCGTCTGAGCCTTCATCCCACTGTCTCCTTCGCTCCTTCTCTTCTCCCTCATACTCTTATCGCTCACTGCTCTACCCCGCCGCCCAGCCTGTGTCATCAAACCAACATACCACAGGCACAACGGTGGAATCAGTCCGCGCCAACCCTCTCTTTCACCTCCCTTGTTACTCTCAACATATCCTCTGACTTCACCATAGATGCTGCCTCCCTCTCCTCACCCAACATGCAACCATCCAGACAATATCTTGCCTGGTGTCAGCCCAGTGCACCAGACTCCAAAACTCTCCGTCCTACTGTTCTCCAGTGACACTTGATGGTGTACTGTTGATGGATGCATCTGTTACACCTCTCACTTGTTCTGTCCTACTGATGGTCCATAATGGGACGCTCTTGCTGTGCCACCTTGTTAGTTTCACGTCTGTATCTGCCTCCATCGCTCTCTGTGTCACCACCCTCTCCCTATCTCCCTTCTCCCTATCTCCACATCCAGGCCCTTCAGCTACCCCTCCCTCGGCAGCCAGGCCCTCCAACTACCCCTCCCTCGGCAGCCAGGCCCTCCAGCCACCCCTCCCTCGGCAGCCAGGCCCTCCTCAACAGGCTGTTGCAACTGTTTCTTCACCTGTGGACCACAGGCACACTTCTCACGTGCAGGAACCGAGACGACTTCCTCTGAGGGAAAGTGTCTGTAAAGACAAGAGGGAAAAAAGAAGAGAAATATCATTATGGTATGTGTGAGGACAGGAAACTTAAGTGTAGCCCGGTAGCTTAGTTTTCCTCAGGTGTACGATGGTTCCAGCCATCGCTTGGACATTCCTGAGCCAGGAGGATAGGTAGCACTTCCTTAAGCGGCAGCTGTGTACAGCCTGCTGACACGGAGGGTGTAATAAGAGTTTTTACGTATAAAGTATATGTCTAGATATGCAAAGAAAGTATTTTTGTCAGGGTGAAGGGTACGTGGCTTGGGGTAGGTGGAGGCCAGTACAGAGCGTTCAGTGGTTACAGTACATGATCACAGGAGGGGGACAGGTGGGCCCGAATTAGGCCCAAGGACCCTGAGGGGACTCGTTAATCGGAAAAAAAGATTAGGAAACGGAAGATAGTGACGTTGATAGCAATACAAGGGAAGGTCAGACCACATCACATGTAAACACCCAGTATGTAAACATAATGTAGGACAACACGGGCACTGGGTGTGTCACAGAGGAGGTTTAGGACCCATCAAATACTTGGCATGTACGTAGTTTACAGGAGACAGGATGGTACTTACGGTTACTTATAGTTGCTTTTATGATAATTACGATACTTATACAGATAATCTACATCTGTGATATCGTGGGTGAATGGCTGGAGATAGGTAGGGGCAATCACAGAGCCCACAGTGGGTTTGTACACCAAGACGGGTGGGTGACATGTGGGCCGTGGGTTCCAGTGTATTCTCAGAGTACCGTAGGAGGGTGGAGTCAACACTGTTGATTGTGCTGGTCCAGCAAACACTCAGATAACACAAGATATACATATACACACAGGCTCAAGATTGTCAGTATATAAGAAAACATATCAGATTCAAGATTCCCCGTATGATAATGATGGTTACTTAAGAGCTTGTAACATTATATAACTCAGAATAAGACGAATTGTTCTTGGTAGCAAAAGGATGCCCTTAGATATATCAGTATCAGTTAAGTCGTCATAAAGGCACAGTGGCCTGACGTCACTGAGTGGAATGCTCAAGTGCGTCTGTCAGGTGCTGGAGAGACGAGACGTGTGTTGGTTCCGCTCATGGTATGTCTCGACTTGCCACACTTACGTGTGTACCCGAGTCACCTTGTGGCACTCACAGCATCACACACTGTCTGGTGCGATGCTTCCCGTACTGGTGGAGCTTAAACCTGAAGCGATCATTAGTGTTCAGTACTACCGCTTGCTAGATCTTACAGCTTGTCTCAGGAGATCTAAACCCTCGCGGACTTTGCGATGAGGTCGGTGCGGACTGTGGCTCTAGCCAGACCGAGGCCGATGTGAGGGACTGAGGGGTAAGGAAAGTTCGTTTAGCGATATTGTCATTGCCAGTCATGAACCTTGTGTCCGGCATGGGAAGGAATCCATAGAAACTGGGTATGTAAGACATTACCATAAGCTTCAGGAAGCAGAGAGTGAATGGTGGAACGAACAGCTTATTGCGGGGCATTCTCTCACAGAGGCTGGTTTGGACTGGAGGAGGACGACAGCATGAGCCAGGAAGGCGTTGGACCAACACGAAGTACCTGAGTGACACGAGAATAATATACGGTTTCCAATGGAAGGGGAGGAGGAGGAGGAAGAGGAGGAGATCGTTGGCTCTGTTGACAACACATCCACATCGGCCTTCGGTGGCAAGCGAGGATCCCCTCACTCAGAACTCCCTGGTTAGGACGGGAGGACTTCCCTGGGCGGCAGCTGTCGACAGCCAGCTGTATATGTGACTCCTCATGCAACAACGTTCCATTTTTTTTCGACATTTGTTAGAAACTCGGGGGGGGGGGGGGGGAATTGTACCAAAC
>JAUUDZ010436802.1:0-13362 GCA_032361705.1 Panulirus versicolor
TCATCAGTGTACATAAAACTCCTCTATGATTGTATGGTCGTCATCAGTGTACATAAAACTCCTCTATGATTGTATGGCCGTCATCAGTGTACATAAAACTCCTCTATGATTGTATGGTCGTCATCAGTGTACATAAAACTCCTCTATGATTGTATGGACGTCGTCAGTGTACCATCCATCACTCATGTGAAGATTGCTGTAGAATATTGCTATAATAAGTTTGTGTTAATCAGCTTTTCACATTTCCTTATTTATTCATTCGTGTAAATAATGTAAATAGTCTATAAGTTTTTGTTAATGATCCGTGGGTGCACTTCGTTCATACGTTTAAAATATGGAAGATATGAGATTTAAAAAGAAATTGAGGAAGAAAATCAAATGTATATTTTTGAGTCGTTATTTCCTTATATTAATTGGCATGACTAAAGCAACTTTGATGAATTAATGTGCCATATGTATAGCACCCTCACCAGAGGCCAGGTACCCATTTCATCAACCAACCTCTACGAGAGGATGAACAGCTGGAGTAACTGTAGACCAACTGCTATAACCAGAATTCGAACCTATGCGCTCGACTCCCGGGCGGCCCATGAATGCGTTTATGACCCATGTGTCTTTTCTTCCTACCTTGGGCTAAATATCGCTCCTGATCACATAGAAATCGTCACTACTTTGTGATGTTGTCTGGTCATCAACTACACTAGTTGTTAAATTTCTCATCATAGCTGGAACATCTGCCTCATTTTACTCATGACTCACAGCGCGCCACGATGAGTCCTGCTTTGTCCTCACACAACCTCAGGCTAATGATAAAGTTTTTCACAGATTCCCTGTTGTCACTCTTCCTCTCTTGACAGATTACTGTATAAATCACTAAGGAAAGATAAGCTAAATTTGCCGTCGTGTCTGAGTGGCAGTTCCTTTTGTGAGCCGACAGAGGCTCTCAGAGAACGGTGGAGCGAGCTAGATAAGGCATATTGGTGAGGATCGTTGAGTAATGAGTGAGGACTCACAGCAGGGACGTCTCGTCCATGACAGGGTCAAGGTGTGGAGGGAGAAGGATCTGGTGCGTGATGTCTTGGGTGTGGCACGTCGGTAGATGGATGTGGTACATGAGTAAACAAGGATAAGGTGCATGGATACAGGCAGTATGGTGCATAACGTATGGGGTACAAGGGTGTGACACATGGGTATCTGGATTATGAGTGGTGCATGGGAAGGTGTTGTATGGAGGTACAAGAATGGTGGGTGGGTGTGGTACACGTGTGTGGTACATGGTTACTAAGATGTGGTACGTGGGAGCAAGGAAGGCAGCACGTCCTCATGAGGGCGTAGTGCGTGGGTGTGAGTGACCCTTGGGCCGCGGTGGAGAGTGGACGTGTCCATCCTCGCTCCAAGTCGCAGCACCAGAGATACACTTTACAACCTCACTTTATCTCCTCTGGCTCAAGGCCATTACCTGCCTTCGTTACATATCTCTTTACCACCACCTCGGTCCCTTGGCATCATTTCTTGCCGGTGTAGGTCTGACTAAGGAGGCTTTATGCTCACATTTAGGTATCGTTTCACTGCCCAACGGGGATATGAAGCAGGTCGAAGCGAAGTGCCGGTGTGAAGATAATAACATCAGTCAAGATACTGTGGCCAAGATATCTTAACCACTATAGTTACTCGCTGATGAAGACAGACACATATTGTACGTGGACATCATCAAGGGCTACAGAGTACTAAACCTGTACATTGTAGACAACAAGTCATAAGACGCTCTGATTTACCGTAACATCGTTTCTAAAGCGTTGCTAAACCCACACTAACAGATGCTATGCTCCCGAGACCCAAAACCGCCACCGTCGCTGTTCATGATCCTTAAGAAGACTTGGATCACATGAAAGATGCACGTAGAGCAGACTCAACTCTACAGACGAACTTTACGAACGTCTTTCGATAGCCTGGATGATACACATACAACATCGAGTTTGACTCAGTTGATGTGGTCACCCTAACTTGCCAGCAGGGGATAAATGTAAGCGATCTGTATATTAACACCATCACACTGACCCAGAGCAACATGCTGCTGGTGCTGTCGAAGATCACGGGGAGGAGGAGGAATGTCCACGACCAAAAGGACACACGTTTTGTTCTCTGTGTTCTGAAAACAGTCACGCATGGAAGGAATTACGAGCCAACTAACACACTCAAGTAAATTGCGTCGAGCTACACCACCCCTGCCAAGCGGTGTCAGGGCAGGAAAGCAGCTGTAAAAACCAAGCGCGAACAGACGAACGCTGGCGCTGTTCAACCCAAAATCAGCCATTCTCCAAAACTCTCAAAACCCCACAGCAGGAAGATAAAAATCTGGCAACATATGCAGATCAAAGTCGCCTCCTTGACAGCATACACCACGATGGTGGGAGAGGAAGACCCCAGGCAGCCACCACTACACGTTACGTGCTCGCTAATCCTGAGCAGCGCAGCAGGAGAGTTAGCAGACCACTAAAGCCATAAAATAGACATTGGGTCATAGCCAGAACTCTTAAGCTCCGCCACTTGGACCAGCCAGTAACGATACCCGGCCCAAGGTGAACCTGGGGGTTGACATCCCCCGCTCTCCCTCCGCCTCACCATGACGCTACCTACCTTCATCCACCACCTCGTCCACCCCAGGGTAGTTCACCTCACCACACCCAGGACAACAGTCACCTGACCCCCAGTGACCTGGTCACCTCTGCTGCCCAGTGACCTGGTCACCTCTGACCTGGATGTGTGATGGTCACATTTACGTCCAAAACTTCTCAAGAACTACGTAATCCAGTCATCAGTGGTTTACATGCTATCGACCATTAAGCCCACCACCTCCAGTCATCAGATGGAACCTCGCGGAACAGCTTGGGATGAAACTGCTGCACCATCCCCACCACCGTCATCCCCAGCCGCTAGAGATCTCTCGTCCCGAGTTGCAGTTCAGCTGCAGAGGTAAATAACAAAAGCAAGTGAGTGATGAAAAGATTTATGTTTACACAGAACGTCCCGATGATAAAAGTTTGACCGCCCACGGCTGCGTTAATTCTGCTTACGAAAAACTGTGATATTCCAGAAAAATTCTGGGTTATTTCACTCACCATAATACTCTGTGGGCGGCTTCACGCAGGAGTAGACACTGATGTTAGATCTGACTTACAACGTCGAATATTTGACGATATTTAGTATTGTGACAACCCTCCCTCCCGGTGACGTTAATGACCTCACTGGGGTCTGTCTAACCACGTCTGTCCCTCCCTGTCCCAGGAACCTCATGATGCCAGATTAATACAAGATGACAAGAACAGATGAAGCGCCCCGTGTCACCAGACACTCTAGCTATACAACCTTCGTACACTGTATAATGTCAGTATAACACACATCGTGGACACACATACACTAGATATGATGATATATAATAGCTATAACAACTGCTGGCCGGCCAAACTTCTCCTATTATCCAATCAGCGCATTGACCTCGGCTGTCATAGAACACACCACGTCATCAATATCAGACAGTGTACCGTATACCTGTGGTAGTGACCATAGCAGCCACTCCATCCACGTCCCGGGAACACAGGAACGACTGTCACCAGTGAGCCAACTTGAAACAATGTACAGAAGTCAGACACTCTGATCTCCCCAGTACAGGAGAGATCTGGAGAGGAAGATAACACTGAAGGTGTAGATAAGACATTAAGACACGAGATATTCAGTGGTGTAGGGGGCAACGATTCCCACCACTAGATAGAGAACATGTTCATACCCGCCTCCCATCCTGGAAATTAAAGATATCAAACATCGCTTCACCAACATATGAACTTGTGCCCACACCCACGGGTGGACCAATGACCTATACCAACACTGTGTCATGATCTCCACAAGACACGAATGACATAGTTGAAAAATGGAGCACAATGAATGCTTAGAAAGGCAAGCAATTGCCTTAACCCAAAACTGTACAAGGAAAACAGTTTATGAAGGAGTTCAGTGACTACAGCCGAACGTTTGACCCTGTATAGGTGATGACCCAAGGTTTGTGAACTCAGTGATACATGAAAAAGTCTACGATCAAAATAACTCCTGAAGAAAACGGAAGATAACATCAAGTGTGCAGTAGGGAAGGTCTAGATCGTGTGACTCATAATAGGAAAATAACCCTACCGTGCCAGACCGTAAATTGAGGTCGTCTATCACCTGACAGCTGTCTCTCAGTGAGACTAGGACTACCAGAGCTGCAGAGAATACTTCTACTATAAACAAACCCTCACACAGCCCCAGGTTAGACACGACCATATGGACAAGAAACACAATACCATTTGACCACGAGAAGGTCTTGGCTACTTGGTTGACGTCAACAACACCATGCTTAACACAGGCCAGTTTCCCCAGAGATTCAAGGAAGCCGAGGTAACAATCATACCGAGAACCATGAATGCCAGACACTGACCCAGAGAATAACTAACCTCTTTCCCACCCCTACACACACACACACACACACACACACACACACATGGGTAGCAGAGAAATGACAGTCGAAGCAACAGCTGACTTTGTTAACGTGGCTTTCAAGAGGACAACAACCTCTGAAACCACAATCAGTATGATATCCATGGCGGTAGTAGAACCATCTCCGCCGTCTCGATCCTTGCTGAATAAAAAGCAGTCACCAAAAGGCCTGGGAACAAAGTGTAGCCATGCAGAGGGAGGTAATCACAGCCCTCCGACACATTGTGTAAGAGTCGACCTCCTGTATATCTTGTTACGGCTGAGGCGTGCCAGAAATTACCAGGAGATGACTGTGTAATTATCTTGGCCGATGTACCACCGTAATAACGGTAAACTTAACGTTACCATCACATCCATTACTGGCCAGGGTCCCACAGGGTAGCAACCTGACACCTGCGTTGTTTATAACAGACGTGGCGGATATTGTCCCTCCTGTAGGTTGACTCCAGCGTAGACATCTGTTTACGGACGAGACTCCACACGAGATAGTGGTCTTCAGGAACACTCCCTGTACATACCTCCCACCTGGTACAGCGAGAGGCAACCAGACTCATCAACTATGGAGGAGACTTGAAGATATGAACAAGTTAACATCTGTGGCGCTGGCATGAATAAAACCTGGCGACACAGTAATGGAGGGAAATAGGATACACCACTAGAAGAGCTGTCAGTCATTACACCACAGTCTGAGGTCACGAGTTTC
The DNA here is from genome assembly GCA_032361705.1 of Panulirus versicolor. NCBI lineage: Eukaryota > Metazoa > Arthropoda > Malacostraca > Decapoda > Palinuridae > Panulirus > Panulirus versicolor. The sequence continues at coordinate 5,231 of JAUUDZ010436802.1, forward strand.
AATAGGAAAACATTGGAACAAATAACGAACGCTGGTATATTATGCAGGAGAATCTGGTATTGATTCTAACACCTCTTAGAGAGGTACAGATGGCACCTGGTGTAGGCTACGACCCTCCCTACACTGAAGGACTCCCCAGTGCTCGCTCATCCTTGCCTCCGTGATGATGCTCCAGATGGTACACTGAAGAACTCCCCAGTGCCCGCTCATCCTTGCCTCCGTGATGATGCTGCAGATGGTACACTGAAGAACTCCCCAGTGCCCGCTCATCCTTGCCTCCGTGATGATGCTGCTGATGGTACAGATGAAGACACCAACGATTAGTCACTGTTGTTAAACTGTCCTGAACTGAAATACCTGAAGACCAGCGTCTCGGACTTGTACAGCCAACTGGATGATACTTAAGCAGTACATTATAAAAGGCAAAAATGACTACGGAGGAAAATGAGACAAACTACAAACATCATAGTCAAGCAATACGAGATCAGAACACACTTGAATATCACAAAGCCTCAAATTCTCGAGAGCAGCTCCAGTCGTTCATCAACATACACAGTGTACATCAATATTAAGCTGATGTAAGTTGGTGACTTTCCTTTTTATACCAATAAGTAATATTGATAGAGTCGGCCCACACCCAACCCATCTGTTCATCAACATACACAGTGTACATCGATATTAAGCTGATGTAAGTTGGTGACTTTCCTTTTTACACCAATAAGTAATATTAATACAGAGTTGGCCCACACCCAACCCATCTGTTCATCAACATACACAGTGTACATCAATATTAAGCCGATGTAAGTTGGTGACTTTCCTTTTTATACCAATAAGCAATATTAATACAGAGTTGGCCCACACCCAACCCAGTTGTTCATCTTCCCCTGGTGGCTGGTTGTTAGTTGGGTTTCTGGCTTAGGTTAGAGTCTGCTTGTAATGACCTATTGAAATTACCCATTTCTATTGTACGGGGAGGGAGTTTTACACTTATGAGGTCCCCATCTCATGAACTTCTTGTATTTATGTCTGGTGTCTGCATTATCCATGTCCCCAGTCGTTCTGATCCATTCATCCACCACTTTCATACTATGCAAGTAAAGTACAGAATGAATATCACTTCCCCAGATATTTGCAGGAGTGACAATAATTTCTCTACATTATTTTACAAGTAGACCACATACACAGGCCTTACCTTCAAGTCTGATTCCTTCCTACCACCAAAATCTAAAGCTAATTTCACATCTACGCTGGTTTACAAACAATATAAAATATTCAAATCCTTCCTCAGTTTTACCAAAAGGTTAGATTTACTAAGAAGTAATTTTAAAGAATTATCTCCTTTGTATTTCATTAAAAGTATAATGAGGAAAGTTAGTAATATCAGAATTATTTTGCATGATATGTTTCATGAAGGTGAGTAACATTAGCATTATTTCGGATATGTTTAATGGGGAAGATGCCTTCATAGATTATACTTAAGGACATAACCTTTATGTAATTACCATATCTAGGATCTTTAAGTTTCACGAATATATGATCACAGATTATCAGAGATAGTATTTACATCTGCTGCTGTTATCAGTATTACATTATCAAGTAACCGTAAGGACCCCTTATTCAGGGGTTCCTGCAGCTTTAAGGCTGCGCTACTATCTGTAGCAGGGGAAGGGTGGATTCTTTTTGGGATAAGGAATACTTCAAGGAGATTGTACTCCCGATGGTATAATCCTCGCTGAAGGTGATTCTCTTTTCACCTTTACCCACAAGCAGGTGGAGTCTGGTAAACACGCCTGGTTCACACATGAAGACAAGATCCCACAGTCCTTTTACGTTCAACAGTAGTGTATAAATTGTCATATAGAACCTGTGAGGTTCCTCATGTAGGAAAGACTTTTACGCAGTCTTTCATGAGCCTAGATGAACATAAAGGCTTTTTTGCACGTAGAACAGGTTGGCGTTTGAACAAACCCATGATGTAAAAGAGACAGGCTTTTGAAAGAGCAGATGATGTAAACCAGGCAGGCTTTTGAATAGACCCCTGACCTCCCCAGCTAGACCATGTTCAGAGGAACAGACTCGTGGTAGAAAATCTAATGATCTTAAAACTCAAGGATACAGGGAGAGAACATGCAAAGCTAAATGATTATCATCTGTCCTACACTGACATCCATCTGGTAACCTATTCACTTTAAGGTTCTCTCTCTCTCTCTCTCTCTCTCTCTCTCTCTCTCTCTCTCTCTCTCTCTCTCTCTCTCTCTCTCTCTCTCTCTCTCCGCCAATTTTTGAACTAACGTTAAGTTTTGAAAATGTAGCCACAAGGAACAATAAGTCTTGTTCGTTTCTTGAACTCTTGTGTTGAAATCATTTCTCGTCTCAGTAAATAATTTTGTATTTCGTGTGGATACTTCAGTACGTATGTTGACTTTATCATTTACATTTTGCTTACCCAATAATGGCAAGGCTGTAGAGCAGCGACATTTCCCTGACTTTGTACATTTCAATGTATTTGTGAACAAGAGTTGCAGCCAGCCAGCCAGCCAGCCAGCAAGGTGTGCAATATGCCTTGTGCAAGTGTAGCCAACTGACACTGGAACAAAGACTTGTTTCGTCACGTGGAATGTGTTGTTGTCATGACGAAATAAATGATGGTAACATTAGTCGTCACCATCGTATTAAGAACCACCTTCTCTGCTGGAAGCTCAACTGATGCATTTATGATTGCATTATACGAGAGGATTCTAATGACGTAACCTCATTTTGGGGGAGTTTCCTGCAGTTCCTAGGCTGCGCTACAATCAGTAGCAGAGTACGGCGGACTCTTTCAGAATGAGAAGTTCCTGGACGAGTCTGTGTTCCTTTTCGTCCGTTGTTGATCATGATGCTGCAGCCTCGTCAAAGGTAATAAGGGCATATGAGGCGGTCAGGGGGAAGCCACGGTAAGGTCTGTGGGGCTTGGCTGTGGATAGGAGGCTCTGAGATCGGTGCATTATAGTGTACATGACAGCTAAGAGAGTACTGGGTCGTGAACAAATGAGGTCGCTCTCCTCGTCTGTTCCTGGCGCTCCCCTCGCTACGTGGGAACCGGCGAACGGATAGGAGTGTGTGTCACAGATGCCTGAGAGACAATGTGAGGACAGATACACAGTGCAGGAGTGAGAGATACATAGGAAGGGAATGTAGTGGTACATACATATGAAGACCTGAGAGACGTGTGAGGACAGATACACAGTGCAGGAGTGAGAGATACATAGGAAGGGAATGTAGTGGTACATACATATGTAGAGCAGGGGAGACACATACATATATGAGTAGTGAGGAGTGATAGATACACATGAGGATGTGTGGAACAGAAAGATATGAGGGAAAGACATAACAGATACATGTTAGAAGTAGGAGGAACAGACACAATATAGCTGGCATAGGACAGCATATCCTCATATTCAGGTATGATTACAAATATTATACTAAAAAGCTGAGTTTCATTTACGACATGTGAGCAACGGTGTGTGTGTGTGTGTGTGTGTGTGTGTGTGTGTATGTGTAACACACACATACACACACACACACACACACACACGTACGAGAGAGAGAGAGAGAGAGAGAGAGAGAGAGAGAGAGAGAGAGAGAGAGCATCATGTACCAACATTAAGGAGGATCATTGTCCGTTTCTTCATAGTTACTAAGCTTAACCACCTGAGTCACTGTGGGACGCCAGTTTGTACATAAGTACAGCATCGGGGGAACTCGGGCCACGGACGGGGTAGGTGAAGCTCACAGTGGTCGCGTCTGTTCAACTTTCCCACCTGCACAAATACTGCCTTGCTTAGCGACCCCGCGCTAAAGACCTCATTAAGGCTGTACAAACCCTAATTACCATACCAACTTGGATGAATGACAGGTGTGCGCCAGTGTGTGCATGTTTCTATAACTTCCATAAATGGTTTACTCGTGCAGTGAGAGAGAGAGAGAGAGAGAGAGAGAGAGAGAGAGAGAGAGAGAGAGAGAGAGAGAGAGAGAGAATCAGGGAAACAATATTCGCAAAGTAGCGAAAAAAATAACGAAAGTTTACAAGTTCGGGTTTAATATAAACAAACACCAACTCTCAGTTTGTTTTCCTTCGACTGGATTATACAATTCAAAAAAAAAATTCTTTAAGCAAACCTCGTGAACGACTCCCAGTGGCACTTGCTGTGGGATAATACAAGTTGCCATTTGGTATGTGGAGAAGGTGAGTCAAGCCAGCAAGACTCCAGCTGGGGATGTCAACTCCACATTACAACAATGTTTCACAGTCGAACGGTTTCATTTTACAGCCAAGTGAACCATCGTGTTCGAGACATTTGCTTCGAATCATTGGATCAGTTAAGGTTTCAGAACTCCTCCAGAAGATCACAAATGGTTCATCTTACGCCTGTGATGCCTCACATACGACACTAGGGAAGACCATAGCTTTGATACAGATGATATAGGGCTTTGTGGAGGATGAGATAGAGGCTTGGGAAAGATAAGATAGAGGTTTGGGAAAGATAAGACGAGACTTGTGGAAGACAAGAGGTTTGCGAAAGGTAAGATAGAGGTTTGGGAAAGATAAGATAGAGGTTTGGGAAAGATAAGATAGAGGGTTGGGAAAGATAAGATAGAGGTTTGCGAAAGATAAGATCGATAATTCGTTGCAACGTGGTATTACTTGCCTTGAAATGTTTGTTGTGGAAGATGTGATTAATATACACGTATGGCGAATTGTCATGATAACAGAAGGTATTTTGATGTTTTGTTAGAACTGGTAGTACTGCTTGATAAAGACCCAGTATCTGTTTGGGTAATACTGAAAAAATCCTTGAATTTGTTAGTACTGGAAATGCTGCTTAAGGTCCTTGTATCTGTTAGTACATTGATATACTGCTTGATAAGGTCCCAGTGTTCATTTTGGTAATACTGCTTGATAAGGTCCTTGTATCTGCTGTTGAGCTGCCGCGATATCAAAAAGATTTTTGATATTTTGTTAGTAACATTGCATGATAATGTCCCAGTATCTATCTTGATAGTAATGATAATTCTGCTTGATAAGATCCTAAGGTCTGTTACTACTGTTAATACCGTTTGGTGAGGTTCTATATATGTTTTAGGTACTGTTTCTTTGTACTGTTTCACAATATATTGGAGACAGGGGCTGGTATGTAGTATCTTGGGGGTGAGTGATCCTGGGAGGAGAATCAGTAGTTGTTTGCTGATGACTCGGTGCTGTTGGCAGATTTAAGTGGGAAACTGCAGACGTTGATGTCTGGGAGTGTGCGTGAAAGGTGAAGGTTGAGATTAAAGTGAACAAAAGTGAGAGCATTAGGTTTAGCAGTCCAAAGATACAAGTTAGTTGGAGCGTAAGCTTGAGAACGTTGGAGGAAGTGAGGTTTCTTTGATACGTAGGAGTGGACGGTGCAACGAAGGCGACCATGGAAGCTGAGGTGAATCATAGGTTCTGTGAGGGGTTGAAGGTTCCAGGAGCAATGACGATTTTGTGGAAAAAAGGTCAGTATTTGGGAGGGCAAAAATGGATATGTTTGAGGTTATAGTAATCCCAACGATGTTGCATGGATGCGAAGCATGGGCTATAGATGAGTATGTACAGAAGAGATAGAATGTGTTGGAAATATAATTTCTGAGGACAGTGTGGTGTGCGGTAGCTTGGTCGAATGCGAAACGATAGGGTAAGGGAATAATGTGGATATTAGATGAGCGTCTTGGAAAAAGCTGTGAAGGATGAATTGAAATGATTTGAACGTATGAAGAAAATGAGTGAGGAAAGGTTGATAAAGAAGACAAGGAGAAGGGGAGGACCAAATTAGAAATGGAAAGATGGAGTGAAACATATTTTAAGTGATTGGGGCCAGAACATGCAGGAGGGTGAAAGGCATGCACAGGTTAAAGTGCATTGAGGCAACGTTGTATACAGGGGACGACGTTCTTTCAGTAGACTGAACATGGGCGTATGAAGCAGCCGAGGTAAAACATGGTAAGGTCTGTGAGGCCTGGTTGTAGATAGGGAGCTGAGGTTTGTGCGTTACACAAGATATCTGGAGGACGGATGTGAGCGAGTAGGCCATTCCCTCGTCTGTTCCTGTCCTTACCTTGTTAATGCGGGAAACGGCAACAAAGTATGAGGGAAGAAAGAAAAAGTTTTAATACGTCAGGTACAAAAAAGGTAATTAATATTAGGAACTTTTATCATTAAACCGCAGCATAATAATGTTACGATCTTCCTCACCTTTCATGGTGGTCACCTCAGCGTAAACTTGCCCGTTTCTGTAAGACATTTTATATTAAACCTTAATCGTCTCATACATAACTTAATACCGCCATAACTTTCATCTACACTGTGGTCGTTATTTGATATAAGATCCAAAATGAGGATTATATTGTGGTAGCTTTTGTGTTTTGATTTTTTATTTTGATTTGCCTCGTTGTTTATTGTCTGTTTTAAATTAAGGGTGAAACTTTCTTCGTGAATATATACACACGGTAAAATAGAATCGTACCATGTTTTGTGTGAAACAATGTGACACCAGGGACGAAGGATTTTGAGAAATACCCATTAGTCTGGCCTCACAGTGGTAGCCCTGCTTTCATGATATTGTAATGCATCAGTTGCTGGCGACATTTCCAGCCATTTGTCATAATAAATGTTATGTTGATTTCATATTTCGATGGAAATAATTATAAAGTTGAGCAACCATAATCATTAGGTCACGGTTAGGAACGCTAACCGCTACACCACGGAGGACCGTTCTTAGTAACTGTGCAACTGTGTATTCATATCTGTTATTTGCACTGATCTATTCAAATGGTATAATATTCCCTCGCCGTAAGTTGTCCGGCTTCGTGTACCACTTCAATAACTTCATCCACGTTCTAACAGCCTCACTGGTGACTTTATTCATACGTCAGCCAACAGCTTCATCATTTGTATTATTACAAGTGATTACTGAAGTGACTGAGGTCTCTCCCAGCATCAGAACTGGCACGGTGCTGACCCTCATCAGCTGCATGTGTGCTGACAGCCAACGCTCATACACAAACCCCCCCTAAGTTGTACGTTGAGATGGGCATTGCATGCGGCTGGCAACGCAGACGGTGGACGACGCTGCCGGCTGCTGCCCAAATGTCATACAAAATAATATCGTCTTTTCCTTTGTTGAAGGCACTACTTGAAAAATTATTCCTAAGTTCATTATGTTTGTTGGGCATTCCACGCATTGCATTGCATGCGACTGGCAACGCAGACGATGGACGACGCTGCCGGCTGCTGCCCAAATGTCATACAAAATAATATCGCCTTTTCCTTTATTGAAGACACTACTTGAAAAACAGTTCCTAAGTTCATCATATATGTTGGGTTCCAAGAAATAAGAAGAAAAGGAAAGAAAGCTACAAATCCTCTAACACTACAATAGATTCTCTGACACTTGGTGATCACTCATTACTGCCATGGGGTCCAACACGCTATGACTTCAGTAATACCCCTTAATGAAGACAGTAAATGATCCAATTAGGCCACAGGATTGCCAAGTTTACTGTGACCAATCACTTCCATGTAGGCTAGGGAAAGGCCATTAATATTCTCACATATGATAACTAAATCTAATAACATTGGTGGAAGTAATGTAGCTTGTAACCTAACACACCCGCTAATGATAACTAAAACTTCATAATGCCCAAGTGTAGAGGAAAGTATAATGGAAATAAATCCATTACTCGTGTAAACACACACCCAATGACGAAACACGAGTGAATTAGCTCTTCAGTTCAGAAGTGATGGGCAAAGTAATAGTTCAGGAAAATGTACTGAAATTAAAGTTGAACTCAAAACCAGTTGAGGGTTGAGCGTGTGCACATAGTGAAGATTGTCTCCCTGCCATACTGGTGCTGGGCCCCTGCTGCCCCTCGTGCTGAGATGGAAGCTATGAGTGTCCTTGTACACATGTTGTTGGCTCGTTCCTCCTACAAGGGACGAGCCAGACTCACTAGAGATCATAACACCATAATGGCCTCACATTTCCTCCCTCTGCCCTAGGATTGTTAACAAGGTTATCCTCAGCTAACTCTCTCGCCTGCACTTTTATGCAGCCACCAACACTCTC
>JAUUDZ010436813.1:0-13362 GCA_032361705.1 Panulirus versicolor
ATATGAACATCAAGATATAACGGTTAGGTCACCACATGGATTAGAACGTAAAGATTTAAAGGTATAGTCACCAAATGGCTCTGAACGTATAGGTTTCAAAGTTTCGTCACCATTTCGTTCTGAACATAAAACTATCAATGTTTGGTTATAAATCTCAACGTAAACATGTCACGATTTGTTCACCACATGGCTCTAAACATAAAGGAATCAAAGTTGGTAACTAAATATCTCTCAACGTATAGTTACTGAGGTTTGGACGTAAGACGACTTTGAATTTAAAGGTATCAAAATTTTGTCACCAAATGCTTCTGAACGTAAAGGTATCAAGTTTAGGTCACTATATTGCTCTGAGCATAAAAGTATCAAGGTTTCGTCACCACTTGGTTCTGGACATAAAGGTATCAAGGTTTGGTCATCACATGGCTCTGTATGTAAAGATATATAAGTTTGGTTACCACATGGCTCTTAACGTAAATGTATGAAGGTTTGGTCACCACATGGCTCTGAACATCAAAGTATCATAGTTTGGTCTCCACATGGCTCTGAAGGTAAAGATATAGAATATGGTCACTACATGGGTCTGAAAGTAAATGTTTCAAGGTTTGGTCGCTATATGGCTCTGAAAGTAAAGATATAAAGCTTTCGTCATAAGAAGGCTCTCAATGTAAATATTAGAGGTTTCGTCACGAGATACTTGTGAACGTAAAGCTATCAAGGAATGTTCACCAGATGGCTTTGAACGTAAAGGTATCAAGGACTGGTCGCTAGATGGATCTGAACGTAAAGGTATCAAGGTTTGGTCACCACATGTATTGGTATCAAGGTTTGGTCATTAGACGGCTTTGAACGTAAAGGCATCAATATTTGATATCCAGATGGTTCTGAACATACAGGTGTCAAGTTTTGGTCGACACAGCAGTATGAAAGTAAAAATATAAGCGTTTGGTCACCAGGTGGCTCTGAAGATAAATGTGCCAAAGTTTGGCCACCAGATGGCTCTGTTCATAAAAGTAACGAGGTTTGGTCACCAGATGGTTCTAAGCTTAAAGGCGTCATGGTCTGGGCACCAGATGGTTCTAAACGTAACGGTGTCAGGGTTTGGGTACCAAACACTTTAGAACAAAAAGGTATCAAAGTTATGTCACCAAATGGTTCTGCACATAAAGGTACCAAGGTTTGGTCACCAGATGGCTCTGAACATAAAAGTAACAAGTTTGGTCACCAGATGGTTCTGAAAGTAACGGTATCAAGGTTTGGTCAACACATGGCTCTGAACGTAAAGATATATAGGTTTGGACAATACATGGCCCTGAACGTAAAGGTATCATGGTTTGGTCAACACATGGCTCTGACCGTAAATATATAAAATTTGATTAACACATGGGTCTGAAAGTAAAGGTTTCAAGGATTGGTCACCTCATGGCTCTGAATATAAATATATAAAGGTTTGGCCATCAAATGGCAGTGAAGATAAAGGTATAGGCATTTAGTCACCGGAGGCCTCTGAACGTAAAAGTATCAAGGTTTGGCGTCCATATGGCTCTAAACGTTAAGATATAAAGGTTACCACACGGCTTAGAACGTAAAGATTTAAAGGTATAGTCACCACATGGCTCTATACGTAAACGTTTCAAGGTTCGTCACCATATGGTTCTGAACGTAAATCTATTAAGGTTTGGTCACCATATGCCTCTGAACATAAGGATATGAATGTTTTGGTCATCAAATGCCTCAGAACGAAAAGATATAAAGATTTTGTCACCAGATGGCATTCAACGTATAAGTTAGACCTTTGGTCACTAGATGCCTCTGAACGTAAAGGTACGACATTTTCGTCACCAAATGACTCTAAACGTAAAAGTATCAAGGTTTGGTCGCCAGATGGCACTGCACGCAAAGGTATGAAGGTTTGATCATCACATATCTCTGTGCGTATAGTTATCAAAGTTTGATCATTAGACGGCTCTGAAGGTAGAAATATAAAGGTTTGGTGAAGAGATGTCACTGATGGCTCAGATGGCTCAGAAGGTAAAGACATCAATGTTTGGCCACCTGGTGGCTCTGAACATACAGGTACCATCGTTTGATCACCATATCACTCTGAATGTGAAAATATATACGTTTGTTCACCAAATGACTCTGAACGTAAATGTATCAAGTGTTGGTCACCACATATGTCTAAACAAAAGGTATCAAGGTTTGGTCACCACATTGCTTCAAACTTAAAGATATACGTCTTATGGTTTGGTCGTAAGATCGCTCTGAATGTTAAGGTATCAAGGTTTCGTCAGCAGATGGCACTGAAAGTAAATGTGTCAATGTTTGGTAGATAGATGCTTCTGAACGTAAAGGTATCAAGTTATCGTCATCATATGGTTCTGGAAATAAAGATATCAAACATTGGTCACCATATGGCTCTGTAGCAACGGTATATAAGTTTGGTCATAACATAACTCTGAAAGTAAAGATGTTTAGGATTGGTCACCAGATGGAGGTTAACGTAAAGGTATAGACAATTGATCACCAGATGGCTTTGAACGTAAAGGTATAAAGGTTTGGTCTCCATATGACTCTGAACATAAAGGTATCAAGGTCTGTTCACCACGTGGCTCTGAATGTTAAGGTTTCAAGGTTTCTTCACCACATGGATCTGAACGTAAAGCTATCAATGTTTCGTCAGGAGATGGCTCTGCACATAAAGGTATCAAGATTTGGTCACAAGATGACTCTGAACAAAGGTATCATGGTTTGGTCATCTGATGGTTCTGAACGTAAATATATCACAGTTGGTCAACGGATGGCTCTGAACATACAGGTATCGAGGTTTGGTTACCAAATGGCTCTGAACTTAAAGTTATCATCTTTTGGTCACCAAATGACTCTGAAAATAAAGGTATCAAAGTTTGGTCATCAGATGGCTCTGAACATATACAGGTATTAAGGTTTAGTGACAAGATGCCCCTGAACATAAATGTATTTCTTCAAAAGATTGCTCTCAAAGGAAAGGTTTGACGGTTGTTCACCATATTCCTATCAACGTAAAGTAATCAAGGTTTGGTCACCAGATGACTTTGAATATAAATGTATCAAGGCTCAGTCTTCATATCGTTCTAAACGGAAAGGTATCAAGGTTTGGTCACCAGATGAATGCAAAGGTATCAAGTTTATGTCACATGTCTCTGAACGTATGGGTATTATGTTCGGTCATAAGGCGGCTCTGAATATAACGGTATCAAGCGAAAGGCATAGTTGATTGGTCACCGTATGTCTGAACATAAAGGGATCAAAGTTTGGTCGCCAGATGGCTATGAATGTAAAAATATTAAGTTTTAGTCAACAGATGGCTCGGTACATAAAGGTATCAAGGTTTGGTTACTAGATGCCTCTGAATCTACACCAGATGCCTCTGAATTTACACCAGATGCCTCTGAATTTACACCAGATGCCTCTGAATTTACACCAGATGCCTCTGAAAATAAAGATATGAATGTTTGGTCACCACATGTGTCTGAACGAAAAGATATAAAGGTTTTGTCACCAGATGCCTTTCAGCGTATAAGTTAGACCTTTGGTCACTAGAAACCTCTGAACGTAAAGGAATGAAGGTTTTGTCACCATATGACTCTGAACGTAAAGATATCAAGGTTTTCTCGCCAGATGGCACTGCAAGCAAAGGTATGAAGTTTTGATCATCACATATCTCTGTGCGTATAGTTACTAAGGTTTGGTCAGTACACGGCTTTGAACATAAGAATATAAACGTTTGGTGAAGAGATGTCACTGAACATAACGGTAATACGGTTTGGTGACCATATGGGTCTGAAAAAAAATTTTGGCCACCAGATGGCTCTGAACATACCTGTACCATCATTTGGTCACCACATCACTTTCAACGTGAAAATATATACGTTTGGTCACTAAATGGCTCTAAATGTAAAAGTATCAAGGTTTGGTCACTACATGGCTCTGATCGTAAACGTATCAAGGTTTGGTCACCACATTGCTTTAAACGTAAATATATAAAATGGACAAAACATGGCTCTGAAAGTAAAGGCAACACGTTTTGGTTACCATATGTCTCTGAACGAAAAGATATAAAGGTTTGGTCACTAGATGGCTCTGAACATAAACGTATCGTTCTGAAGTGAAAGGCATCAAGGTTTGGTCGCCAGATGGCTCTGAACATAAATGTATCAAGGCCTGGTGTCCATATCGTTCTGAACTGAAAGGTATCAAGGTTTGGTCGCCAGATGGCTCTGAATGCAAAGGTATCATCAAGTTTTTGTCACTACATGTCTCTGAACGTATAGGTCTTATGGTTTGGTCGTAAGATCGCTCTGAATGTTAAGGTATCAAGGTTTCGTCAGCAGATGGCTCTGAAAGTAAAGGTATAAATGTTTGGTCATTAGATGCTTCTGAACATAAAGGATTCATGGTTTCGTCACCACATGGTTCTGAACATAAAGATATCTAGCATTGGTCACCATATGCCTCTGTGGTCAAAATGTACAAGTATGGTCACCACATACCTCTGAACGTATAAATGTAAGAATTTGGTCACCAGATGTAGGTTAAAGTAAAGGTATAGACAGTTAATCACTAGATGGCTTTGAACGTAAAAGTATAAAGGTTTGGTCTTTATATGGCTCTGAACAGAAAGACGCCAAGGCTTGGTCACCACATGGCTCTAAACCTATATGTATTAAGGTTTGGTCATTACCCGGCTCTGAACATATATCATCAAAGTCTAGTCATCTGATGTTTCTGAACGTAAAAGCATACAGTTTTGTTCACAAGATGCCTCTAAACATATCTTTATCAAGGATTGGTCACCAGAAAGTTCTGAACATAAAGGTATCAAGGTACGATCAGAAAATGGCTATGAAAGTAATAATGTATAGATTTGCACACTATAAGGTATCAAAGTTTGATCAGGACATGGCTATGAACGTAATAATGTATAGATTTACACACTATATGAGTCTGAACGTAAAGGTATCAAAGTTTGATCAGGACATGGCTATGAACGTAATAGTATATAGATTTAGGCACTATATGGGTCTGAACATAAAGGTATCAAGGTTTGGTCACCGAATGGATCTGAGCGTAAAAGTGTCAAGGTTTGGCCACCATATGGCTCTGAACATAAAGGTATAAAAGTTTGGTCACCACATGGCTCTGAACATAAAGGTATAAAAGTTTGGTCACCACATGGCTCTGAATGTAAATATATAAAATTTGGTCGCAACATGGCTCTGAAAGTAAAGATCTTAAGTGTTTTGTCACAATATGGCTCACAAGGAAACGATATAAAGATTTGGTCACCAGAAAGCTCTTTACGAAAAATATATAGACATTTGGAAAGCAGATGGTTCTGATCGTAAAGATGTCAAGGTTTTGTTTCCATATGGCTCTGAACATAAACGTATCAAGGTTTGGTCACCACATGCCTCTGAACGAAAAGTTATAAGGGTTCTGTCACTAGATGGCTTTCAACATATAAGTTAGGTCTTTGGTCACTGAATACCTCTAAACGTTAAGATGTTAAGGTTTGGTCGCCAGATGGAATACACGCAAAGTTATGAAGGTTTGATCATCACATATCTCTGAACGTATAGATATTGAGGTTTGGTCATAGACGGCTCTGAAGGTAAGAATATAAAGGTTTGAAGAGATGTCATTGAACATAAAGGTAATAAGGTATGGTCAGCAGATGGCTCTGAAGGTAAAGGTATCAAAGTTTGGCCACCAGATTTCGCTGAACATACAAGTACCATCATTTAGTCACCAAATCACTCTAAACGTGAAAATATATACGTTTGGTCACCAAATGGCTCTAAATATAAAAGTAATGTTTGGTCACTACATGGCTCTGATTATAAATGTTTGGTCAAAACAACTCTGAATATAAAGGTATCAAGCTTTGGTCACCACATTGCTATAAACGTAAAGCAGCAGGTTTTGTTAAGCATATGGGTCTGAACGAAAAGATATAAAGGTTTGGTCACCAAATGGCTCTGAACGTAAATGTATCAAGGCTTGGTCTCCATATCGTTCTAAACGGAAAGGTATCAAAGTTTGGTCGCCAGATGCCTCTAAACGCAAAGGTACCAAGTCTTTGTCATGACATATTATTAACGTATAGGTGCTATGGCTTGGTTATAAGACGGCTCTGAATGTTAAGGTATCAATGATTGGTCACTAGATGCTTCTGAACATAAAGATATCAGGGTGTCGTCCCCTCAAGATATCAAGCATTGGTCACCGTATGCCTCTGTAGTAAAGATATATAAGTTTGGTCACCACAAAGCTCTGCACGTAGAGATATATATGTTTGGTTACCAGATGCAGGTTAAGGTAAAGGTATAAAAGATTGATCACCTGATGGTTTTGAACGTGAATGTGTAACGTTTTGGTCTCCATATGGCTCTGAACATAAAGGTATCAAGGTTTGGTCACCACATGGCTCTATGTATTAATGCTTTTTCATTACCGGCTCTGAACATAAACCATCAAAGTCGAGTCATCAGATGGCTCTGAACAGAAAAATATAAATTTTTGCTCAATAGATGGTTCTGAACATAAGGGAATCAAGGTTTAGTTATTAGATGGCTCTGAACGTATGGGTATCAAGGTTTGGTCACCAGATGGCTCTGAACATAAAGTTTGCAAGGTTTGATCAGGATATGGCTATGAACGTAATGATATATAGATTTACTCTCTATACGGGTGTGAACATAAAGGTATCAAGGTTTGATCACGACATGGCTTTGAACGTAAAAGTATGAACATTTTTCACAACATGGGTCTGAAAGTAAAGATCGTAAGGTCTTTTCTCAACATGGCTCTCAAAGAAGAGATATAAAGATTTGGCCACCAGAAAGCTCTTTACGTATGTATATAGACATTTGGTAATCAGATGGATCTGGATGCAAAGATGTCAAGGTTTGGTCTTCATATGGCTCTGAACATAAACGTACCAAAGTCTGATCACCATATATCTCTAAATCTTAAAGTTTCAAGGTTTCTTCGCCTATGAACGTAAAGCTATCAATGTTTCGTCAAGAGATGACTCTGTGAATAAGGGTAACAGGATTTGGTCATCTGATGGTTCTGAACGTAGATATATCAAATTTGGTCAACAGATGGTTCTGAACGTAAAGGTATCAAGGTTTAGTTACCAAACGGCTCTGAGCTTAAAGGCATCATTGTTCGGTCACCAAATGGCTCTGAATATAAAGGTATCAAAGTTTGGTCATCAGATGGCTCTGAATGTAAAAACATTAAGGTTAGGTTACCAGCTGGCTCGGAACATAAAGGTATCAAACTTTGGTCAACGTATGGCTCTGAACATAAAGATATCAGTGTTTGGTCACCACACGGCTCTGAACGTAATTACATAAACATTTTTTCAAAAGATTGCTCTCAATGTTTAGGTTAGACGGTTGGTCACCACATTCCTATGAACTTAATCAAGGTTTGGTCACCAGATGGCTCTGAATATAAAAGTATCATGGTTTGGTCACCATATGGCTTTGAACGTAAACGTATCAAGGTTTGGCCACCTAATGGCTCTGAACGTAAAGATATAATGTTTGGTCACAACATGTGTCTGAATAGAAAGATCTCAAGGTTTTTCATCGCATGGCTCTGAACGTAAAGATATAAAGGTTTGGTGATTAGATTGCTTTAAACGTAAATGTATAGACATTCGGTGATTGATGACTCTGAACGTAAAGATTCAAGGTTTGGTCTCAATATGACTCTGAACGTAAAGCTATCCAGGTTTGGCCACCAGAAGGGTCTAAACGAAAAGGTATTAAGGTTTTGCTACGGAATGGCTCTGGACGGAATTCTATCAAGGCTCGTTCACCATATAGCTATGAACATTAGGCTATCAAGGTTGGATCACCACATGGCTCTGAAAGTAAAGTTAAGGATTCGTCACCAGATGGCTTTTAACTTAAATGTTAGACGTTTTGTCATCAGATGCCTATGAAAGTAAAAGTATGAAGTTTGGTCACCAGATGCCTATGAGCGTAATGGTAACAAGGTTTGTTCACCAGATGCCTTTGAACGTAAAGGTATCAAGGTTTGATCGACTGATGACTCTGCACGCAAAGGCATCAAAGTTTGGTTACTACATGTCTCTGAACATACAGGTACTAAGATTTGGTCTTTAGACGGCTCTGAACGTAAAGTTATCAAGGTTTAATCAAAATATGGCTCTGAACTTAAATGCATCATTGTTTGGTAACCATATGGCTCTGAACATAAAGGTATCAAAGTTTGTTCGAAAAATGACTCTAAATTGAAAAATATTAAGGTTTGGTCAACAGATTCCTTGGAATATACAAGTATCAATGTTTCGTAACTAGATGCCTCTGAAAGTAAAGGTATCAAGGTTTGGTCACCACTTGCTACTGAACGAAAAGATATGAGGGTTTTGTCACCAGATGGCTTTCAACGTATAAGTTAGACCTGTAGTTACTAGATTCTTATGAACGTAAAGGTAAGAAAGTTTCGTCACCAGATGACCCTGAACGTAAAGGTATTAAGGTTTGGTCGCCAGATGGAACTGCCCGCAAAGGTATGAAGGTATGATCGTCATATATCTCTGAACGTATAGCTATTAAGGTTTGGTCATTAAACGGCTCTGAAGGTAAAAATATAAAGATTTGGTGTAAAGATGTCTGAACATAAGGTAATAAGGTTTGGTCAAAAGATGGCTCAAATGATAAATGTCTTAATGTTTTGCCACCAGATGGCTCTGAACATATAGTTACCATCGTTCGGTCACACATCACTTTGAACGTGAAAATACATACGTTAGGTCACCACATATCTCTCAACATAAAGGTGTCAAGGTTTGGTCACCACATATCTCTCAACATAAAGGTGTCAAGGTTTGGTCACCACATTGCTTTAAACATAAAGATATAAAAGGTAGGACACCACATGGCTCTGAAAGTAAAGGCAACAAGCCTTGGTCACCATATGGCTCTGAACTAAATGATATAAAGGTTAGACGCCACATGACTTTCGTCATTACCCAGCTCTAAGCATAAATCATCAAAGTCTACATATCAGATGGCTCTCAATGTAAAAACATAATAAAGTAAAGATGTCAAGGTTTAATCACTAGATGGATCTAAACGTAAAGGAATCAAGGTTTGGTTACCAGATGGCTCTGAACGTAAGGGTATCAAGGTTTGGTCACCAAATGAATCTGAACATAAAGGTATCAAAGTGTGATCAGGACATGGATGTGAACGAAATGATATATAGATTTAGTCATCATATGGGTCTGAACATAAAGGTATCAAGGTTTGGTCACCAGATGGTTCTGAGCGTAAAAGTGTCAAGGTTTGATCACCATATGGCTCTGTAGGTAAAGATCTATAACTCTGGCCACCACATGGCTCTGGACGTAAAGGTGTCGAGGTCTGATCATAACATTGCTCAGAAAATAAAGTTATAGAGGTTTAGTCACTACATGACTCTGAACGTAAAGATATGAAATTTGGTCACAACATGGGTCTGAAAGTAAAGATCTTCAGTTTTTCTTAACAACATGGTTCTGGGGGAAAAGATATAAAGATCTGGTCACCAGAAAGCTCTTTACGTAAATGTATAGACACTTGGTAACCAGATCGTTCTGAAAGTAAAGATGTCAAGGTTTGTTCTCCTTGTGGCTTAAAACATAAAAGTTTCAAGGTTTGGCTACCAAATGGCTCTTAATGTTAAGGCTTCAAGGTTTCTTCACCACATGGATCTGAACGTAAAGCTATCAATTTTTCGTCAGGAGATGGCTCTGTCTATAAAGGTATGAAGATTTGGTCAAAAGATGACTCTAAACAAAGGTATCGTGGTTTGGACATCTGATGGTACTGAACATAAATATATCAAAGTTGGTCAAGAGATGGCTCTGAAAGTAAAGTTATAAAGGCTTGGTTATTAAATGGGTCTGAGGTTAAAAGCATCATTGTTTGGTCACCAAATGGCTCTGAAAATAAAGGTATCAAAGTCTAGTCATTAGATGGCTTTTGAATTAAGAATCATCAAGATTGGGTTAGCAGATGCTCGGGACAACAGGTATCAAGGTTTGGTCACTAGATGACTATGAATATAAAGGGATCAAACTTTAGTCAACCTATGGCTCTGAACATACAGGTATTAAGATTTGGTGACAAGATGGCTCTGGACATAAATGTATCAATGTTTGGTCACCATATGGCTCTGAACGTAACTACATAAATGTTTCTTCAAAAGATTGCTTTCAACGTAAAGGTTTGACCGTTGGTCACCAGATTCCAATCAATGTAAAATCATCAAGATTTGGTCATCAGATGCCTCAGAACATAAAGATCTCTAGGTTTGGTTGCAATATGGTTCTGAACGTAAAAATATAAAGCTTTGGTTACGAGGTGCTTTGAATTTAAAAGAAACAAGGATTGGTCACCAAATGGTTCTGAGGGTGAAAATATCATTATTGGTTAACAAATGGCTATGAACATAAAGGCATCAAGGTTTGATCATCAGATGGCTCTGAATATAAAGGTACCATGGCTTGGTCATCACATAGCTCTGAACATAAAAGTATAAAGTTTTGTCAAAACATGTCTCTGAACGTAAAGATATGTAAGCTTTGTCACCTCAAGGCTATTAACGTAGAGGTGAAAACTCTGGTCACCACATGGGTCTGAACGTAAAGGTATCAAGGTCTGGTTACCAATTGGCACTGAACGTAAAGGTATCAGGGTTTGGTCACCATATGGCTCTGAACGTAAATATATAAAATTTGGTCACTGAATGGGTAGAAAAAATAGTTCTCAATGTTTGGTCACCACAATGCTCTGAACCTAAATATATAAACGATTGATAACCAGTTAGCTCTGAACGTAAAGGTATAGACATTTGTTGAGCAGATGGCTCTGACCGTAAATGTATCAAGGATTGGTCACCATATGGCTCTAAATAGATAGGCATGAAGGGTTGCTCACCATATGGCTCTAAATGTAAAGGTCTCAAGGTTTGGTCACCAGATGACCCTGAACATAAAAGGTTTGATATCAAAGTTTGTTCACAACATGGCTCCGAACGGAAAAGATAAAGTTTGGTTACCAGATGCCTCGGAACATAAAGTAAACGTAACAAGGTTTCGTCAACTGATGGCTCTGAACGGAGAGGTAATATGGTTTGGTCATCTGATAGATCTGAACATACAGGTATATGGAAATATTTTTTGAACATACAGGTATATGTGAATATTTTGTCACCTAATGGCTTTAAACATATGGGTATCAATTTTTCATCACTAGATGGCTCTGAATGCTAATATGTCAAGTAGTTTTCTCCATATGGCTCTGAACCTAAAGTATCAACGTTTCGGACAAGGCTCTGAAATATAAGGTTTCCAAGTTTGTTCCCCATCTGACTCTGAACGGAGAGTTATCAAGGTTTGGTCACAATAAGGCACTGAACGTAAAGGTATCAGGATCTGACCACCGACTGGCTCTGAATATAAAGTTATCATGGTTTGCTCACCAGATAACCCTAAACATAAAAGTATCAAGCTTTGATCACCAGAAGGGTCTGAAGAAAAAGGTATCAAGGTTTGGTCACAAGATGGCTCTCAACGTAAATATATCAAGATTTGAGCATCAGATGGAATTGAACAGATAGGCATCATTGTTTGTTCAACTCATGGCTCTGAACGTATAGATATAAAAGTTTGTTCACCTGAAGGGTCTCAACGTAGAGCTTAGACGTTTGATCACCAAATGCCTTTGAACGTAAAAGTATCAAAGTGTGGTCACTAGGTTGCTCTGAACATAAAGGTATCAAGGTTCAGTCACCAGATAGCTGTACACGTAAAGGTATCAAGGTTTGGTCGCCAGATGGCTTTGCAGGCAAAGCTATCAAGGTTTGGTCACCATATGGCTCTTAACATAAAGGTATCAAGGTTTGGCCACCATACGACTCTTAACAAAAAAGGTATCAATGTTTTGTCACCACTTACCTCTGTACGTAAAGACATATAAGTTTGGTCGCCACATTGCTTTAAAAGTAAAGGTATCACGATTTAGTTAACAAACGGCTCTGAGAGTAAAGGTCTCAAGGTTTGGTCACATGTCTCTGGACATAAAGGTGTCAAGACTTCTTCACCACGTGGTTCTGAACGAAAAGATATAAAATTTCTCAGAAAATGTGTCTGAAAGTAAAGGTCTCAAAGTTTGGTCACCACATGACTCGGAACAAGACCGTAATAAATTTGGTCACCGAATAGCTCTAAGCGTAAGAATATAAGGTTTGGTCACCAGATGGCTCTGAATATAAAGTATTCTGTTTGATCAACAGATTACCACAAACATGGCTGTAAAAGCAAATGTATCAAGGTTTGGTAACTACATGGCTCTGACCGTAAAGGTATCAAGGATTCGCCACCACATTGCTGTGAACGTAAAGACAAAACATTGTGGACAGCACATGGGAATGAAAGGAATGGTATCAAATCTTGGTCAACATATGGCTCTGAACACGAACATATACATATTTTGTTACCACCTGCCTCTGAATGTAAATAAATCAAATTTTGGTCATCGATGGCTCTGTAAATAGAAGTATCTAGGTTTAATTACAAGATGGCTCTAAACGGTAATTAGCTCACTTTTGTCAATGGATTACTTTACATGTAATGGTATCAAGATTCAGTCAAGCATGGCTTTAAACATAAAGTGTCAAGATTTCATCATTACATGGCTCTGAACGTAAAGATGTAAAATTTGGTCACCAAATATGTCTGAAGGTAAAGATCTCAAGGTTTGGTTACCACATGGCTCTGAAAGTGAAGGTATCATACTTTGGTCAGCATATGGATGTGAACATAAAGGTAATAATATTTGGTCACCAGATAGCTCTGAACGTAAATGTATAAGGATTGTTCACCAAATGGCTCTAGGCATAAAAATCTCCGTGTCTGGTTACCATATGCCTCTGAAGGAAAAGGTATCGACGTTTGGACATCAAATTTATCTGAACATACAAGTATCAAGCTCTTGGTAACAAAGATTACTTAGACAGATCCCAGTAATTTAGGGTACCATGGTAACGTATGGCCCATACGGTCGCATGAGAACACTTAGTAACATAGGATGAGATACCGCGTTAACATAGATTAATATGGAAGCATCATGATACAGTAACGTATGCTATCACAGGGTAACCTGGCACCATATGGCAACGTATGGCAAAAGAGGATATCATAGCAATATAAAGGAATTAGGTATAAAAGAAAGAGGCAGGAGGTCAAGAGAAAGGTGCAAGAGGTGAAAAAGAGGGCAAATGAGAGTTGGGGTGAGA